>JAMFTS010000191.1:45000-46799 GCA_028095005.1 Rhynchospora pubera
CGCTTTTTGGTGCCCGTTCCACGCTTTTCGGCCAGAGAGAGCTTGTCTGCCACGCTCCAACAGAGCGGAGGGTCACATCGGACCATCCCGTGGCCCGTTTCGGATCAGTCCGTAGCTCTTCGGACCAGTCGGTGTCAGGGGGAGACACCGCTGCAGCGTGCCAAGCTGCTGCCTTGGATGGGTTGCCAAGCTCCAACAGAGCGGAGGGTCACATCGGACCATCCCGTGGCCCGTTTCGGACCAGTCCGTAGCTCTTCGGACCAGTCGGTGTCAGGGGGAGACACCGCTGCAGCGTGCCAAGCTGCAGCCTTGGATGGGTTGCCAACCCAATTTTGAGTCGAATACACCCTACCCCCTAATAGACAAGATGCATTTTTTCCCTTCTTATAGTACCGTAGCTACCACCCCACGAAAAACCCCTCACGCTTTTTGCCATGCTTTAGCCTGTGATGCACACGTTTCTGCCACGCTTTCGGCCCGTCATGCACGCTTCTCTGCCACGCTTTTGGCCTGTCATGCACGCCTCTCGGCCACGCTTTGGCCAGTCATGCACGCCTCTCTGCCACGCTTTTGGCCTGTCATGCACGCCTCTCTGCCACGCTTTGGCCAGTCATGCACGCCTCTCTGCCACGCTTTGGCCAGTCATGCACGCCTCTCTGCCACGCTTTGGCCAGTCATGCACGCTTTGTTCCACGCTTGTGGCCTGTCATGCACGCTTTGTTCCACGCTTTTGGCCTGTCATGCACGCTTTGTTCCACGCTTGTGGCATGTCATGCACGCTTTGTTCCACGCTTCTGGCATGTCATGCACGCTTTGTTCCACGCTTTTGGCCTGTCATGCACGCTTTGTTCCACGCTTGTGGCCTGTCATGCACGCCTCTCTGCCACGCTTTGGCATGTCATGCACGCATCTCTGCCACGTTTTGTGCCACGCTTTTGGCCTGTCATGCACGCTTTGTTCCACGCTTTTGGCAAGTCATGCACGCCTCTCTGCCACGCTTTGGCCAGTCATGCACGCTTTGTTCCACGCTTTTGGCCTGTCATGCACGCCTCTCTGCCACGCTTTGGCCAGTCATGCACGCCTCTCTGCCACGCTTTTGGCCTGTCATGCACGCCTCTCTGCCACGCTTTGGCCAGTCATGCACGCCTCTCTGCCACGCTTTGGCCAGTCATGCACGCCTCTCTGCCACGCTTTGGCCAGTCATGCACGCCTCTCTGCCACGCTTTGGCCAGTCATGCACGCTTTGTTCCACGCTTGTGGCCTGTCATGCACGCTTTGTTCCACGCTTTTGGCCTGTCATGCACGCTTTGTTCCACGCTTTTGGCCTGTCATGCACGCTTTGTTCCACGCTTTTGGCCTGTCATGCACGCTTTGTTCCACGCTTGTGGCCTGTCATGCACGCCTCTCTGCCACGCTTTGGCATGTCATGCACGCATCTCTGCCACGTTTTGTGCCACGCTTTTGGCCTGTCATGCACGCTTTGTTCCACGCTTTTGGCAAGTCATGCACGCCTCTCTGCCACGCTTTGTTCCACGCTTTTGGCCTGTCATGCACGCTTTGTTCCACGCTTGTGGCCTGTCATGCACGCCTCTCTGCCACGCTTTGGCATGTCATGCACGCATCACTGCCATGATCTGTACTATCATTGAAGACATTATTGTTTCTAGTAGTCCAAACTACCCAAAACATTATTGTCCAGACTATCATTGAAGACATTATTGTCATGCACGCTATGTTCCACGCTTTTGGCCGGTCATGCATGCTTTGTTCCACGCTTTCGGCCTGTCTGCCACGCTATG
>JAMFTS010001483.1:0-26430 GCA_028095005.1 Rhynchospora pubera
TTGCGCATGCATTTTCTAGATTAATAGACCAGCGGAATAAATAATGCATAAAGTCCAAACTAAATATATGGACAACTAATTAATGCTTGCTTATTACTTATTTGATAGCTACAATGTGTTTCGTGACTTTCGTCTCTGATAAGCTCAGTTTTGGTAGAGATTAACAACGTAAGAGAGTTTAGAGATGAGAATGAGTGGAAAATGAACTTTATTGATTATTTTTGGGGATTACAATCTGTTTACAATCTGCCTAATACAGGCGCTCTTCTCTACGAAAATGCCAACCCCTATTACAATGATCTACCCCTTCTATTTATAGGCCTATTTTTCATAACAGAACGCTGACGTCACCCGACAGCCGTTAGCCTACTTGACGCCTCTAGATTCTCCCGACTTATGTTCGGTGAGGTGCTCCGTATGAGTTTGTTATGGCATGTCCCCCCGACTTCATTTGGGGCGCGCTGTTTAATTCAGCTTTTCCCGCTTCTTTACCTCCATTGCAGGCCTCTTTTGGGTGGGTTCCGTATCCTTCTATTCGGGCCGAGCTTTATCAGGCCGGCCCTATCATAAGCCCTTGAACTTGGATGAGTATTCATCGCAAGTTGAAAATCAAGTCGCGAAGTTCAGGACTTAAGTGGGGCACGAAATGGTGAAGCCCTTGAGTCCCGAACACATGACTCTTGGGTGAAGCACGAAGTAGCGAAGCCCTTGAGTCCCGAACACATGACTCTTCGGTGAAGCACGAAGTGGTGAAGCCCTTGAGTCCCGAACACATGACTCTTGGGTGAAGCACGAAGTGGTGAAGCCCTTGAGTCCCGAACACATGACTCTTGGGTGAAGCACGAAGTGGTGAAGCCCTTGAGTCCCGAACACATGACTCTTGGGTGAAGCACGAAGTAGCGAAGCCCTTGAGTCCCGAACACATGACTCTTGGGTGAAGCACGAAGTGGTGAAGCCCTTGAGTCCCGAACACATGACTCTTGGTTGAAGCACGAAGTAGCGAAGCCCTTGAGTCCCGAACACATGACTCTTGGGTGAAGGACGGAGTGGCGAAGCCCTTGAGTCCCGAACGCAGGACTCTTGGGTGAAGCACGAAGTGGTGAAACATTTCGGATTGAGAAACGATTTCTGCACGATTCCTGAGGCGGTGCAATCTGTATCCAGCTGTCATCTGATGTGCGCTTTGATTTTAATGCTGGCTCTTCACCTTCACATTGGGGAATGTGAAAAGCTTTTCCCGCTCATTTAATTCCGCCGCTTAGCCTTCCCCCTCTCTCCTTTATACTCCTCTCTTTCTCTTTCTTTTCATTACTGTTCTTCTTGCCTCCTTCCTTCTTAGTGATTGCTCTATCTTCTTCGCTCCTTCCGGTGAGCTCCCTTCTTCTCACACTCCGTCAAGACTTACTCCGGTGAACTCCTTTCCAAGGTACTCTTCTTTAATCTTTTTCTTTCTATCTCTACTCCGTAACTGGTTTCATCAGAAGTAGAGATGTCACCCCTCGTTATTCTGTCATTGTTGCTGGGTTCTGTATTGCTAATGCTTTATGGTACTTTCTAGATCTCATGGCCTCTAGTAGCTCCAATCGTTCGGTACAGTCTTCGGGGGTTCCCGAAATACCTGCTCAGGAGCAACCACTCGTGGCGATTCAGCCCCTCACTCAGGCAATTTCTGAAGTCGTTGCCCCTTCTTCCGTTCATGAAGTCGAGAAAGGAAAAGGTCGGGTGGCCACTAAGAAGGAGCCGTATCGTCGTTCTTCCCGTCCCTTGGATGTGGTGTTCAAGAAAACTCCCACTTTCCAGTCTATGCCTTGGGACGAAGGGTCTTTACACACTCTATCCTGCCAAATAGGATTGTCTGAAAAAGATGCACTAATAGCCGCCGAACCTGAAGATCGACCGTATGACGAGGAGAAAGGAGCAGTTATTTTTAGCCCCCTCGCGAAATGTGGTTTTTATATCCCCTTTTCTCCCTTTGTTTCCGAGATTCTTTCTCTGCTCGAGATTGCTCCGGGTCAATTGCACCCTAACGCTTGGTGTATTGTTCGATCCTTCGAACGGGTAGTTACTTTGTTTTCTTTAGCTATGGACATAGAAGGGTTAACTGCTTCTCCAAGAATGTTTGGTCATTATTTCGGCTTTTCGAAAGCTGGGGACCTCTGCACTGTTCGCAACAAAGCGAACATGGTCCTTTTTGGGGAGAAGATAAAGAAGCTGGATGGTTGGGAAAATCAATTTTGCTACATTCGCCAAGATTATTTGGATGTGTTCGGTATCACCAAGAAGTGGAATAAGGATACTGATGGTTTTATCAGCGTTGTGATCGACCCTCCTACTATCGAAGAGTATGCTTTTCTTCTTAGATTGGATGCACTAATTAAGAAGGAAGGGCCTCTTCGTTTGGTTTTCAATGGGTCTTCGGTGTCTGAAGAGTCTCCTGTTCATATTGTTGCTGATCCTCAGGTACCCCCAGCTGCTGCTCCAAAGATTTTGAAGAGGGGAGGAACTTCAACTGCTGCTTCGGAACGTCGTTTGAAGAAAGCTCGACAACATGTCGGCGCCTCAGGACCAGCTCCTCCCATCATCAAGTAAGGTCCTTGCACTCTTCAGGGGACATCTCGCCCCGAAAAAGGTTCAGCTTCTCATACTGGTTCTGAAAAGGATCTTCTTGTCCGGTCTATCGGTGCGACGTCTCATAAGGATCCAGGCCATAGCGTCGCGAACACTTCTGAGGAAGAGGAGTTGTTCGTAGTGCCCTCCCGACTTCCTAGATCTCGACTACCCAAAACTGGACTGGCTTCAACTTCCGAACCCCTTTCTTCTAACGTTCCCTTTGAAGGATCGGCAAATGATTGTCCCCCAACTCCCGCTCGATCTTTCTTACAAGAGGATGAGGACTTGATGCATTCTACCTCTACTCCTATTCCTCACTCCGATGTTCCTCTTTCTGTGGTTGGTGTGGATAATGTCGCGACTGTATTGCAGTTGGGATCTCCCTCTTCTTCGCATTTGGCGAATTGCTTGGCAGAAATTCGGGCGATTTTCTCTGCGAAGGAGGCTCGAATTGCTTATCTGGAAGCTGAGTTAGCTAGAGAAAAATCCAAGGTACAAAATTTAGAAGTCGAAAATGCACAACAATATAAGGATTGGCATGCTATGACCCATAACTATGTTGACGCTAACAAATTTATTGTGTTGTTCGCTCAGAACTTAGTAAAGGCGAATGCCGAACAAGCTCGAAAACTGGAGGACTTCGAGTTGATAAGGCATCTTTTGCTCTTGAAGTTGGATTCGACTTTGCACCAACGAAATCAGGCCGTGTGTCAACTAGCCTCTACCCGAAAAACATTGACAGATGAAGTCTCTAAGCGATCAAAAGCTGAAGCCATTTCGGGAATCCTTCAGGAGGAGGTTACTAAACTCTCTGTTGAAAACTCCTTGCTTGCTGACGCTTCAGTTTTGTCCGAAGAGGATAAACATAAGATCTTTGATGAGCAGCTTCCCGACTTTCTCCGTTCTCGAGCATTCAAGCGAGCAGCTGGTATGCAGAGTGCTCCTATCCTGAGGGCTGCTCTTCTTCGAGTTTGCCGTGGTCTTCAATGGTCTTATCCTATTACTGACCAAGAGTTCGGACTTTTAGCTGATGATGAGATCCCCACTCTTCCTGCAGTGCCTGAGTGTACTTGGCGTCGTTCCGATGACCGACTGTTAGGGCCTGATGGTGAAGTGCTTTCGGGTAAAATTGATATTCTCGGGGAGATGGTGGCTCCCCAATACCCTTGGCCTGAAGAGCGAGTAGCCTAGCCAGAAGATATTCCCAAGCCTGTTGAAGATGAAGGTGGTTCGGGATCTGACTAGGATAGGGGTTTTCTTTTTATTTTGAAACAGATGTAATAGAGTTTTATTTTGGTCTAAAATGGTGAACCGAGCTCTTTTGATGTACAACTATGCGAACTTGAATGAAAATTGTGGTCCTTTTATTACAGTTGTCTATGTTCTCTCTCTCTTTTTTTTTTTATGTGCGAGATGTGTACGACATCACGGTATCTTTTATAACTTGTCTTGGAGATTCGTTCTCGAAATTAACAAGTATATTATCTTTATTATCTCCGAAATACATTCTAAAGGAAATAAACGCAATAACTCCAAAACATATCCTTAAGGAAATAAAAGATACATTAATTCCGAGATACATTCTCAAGGAAATAAAAAGTACATTTAACTCCGAGATACATTCTCAAGGAAATAAAAGATACATTAATTCCGAGATACATTCTCAAGGAAATAAAAAGTACATTTAACTCCGAGATACATTCTCAAGGAAATAAAAAATACATTAATTCCGAGATACATTCTCAAGGAAACATATTTTCTAACTATTGCTAACTGCACCGAGGATAATTCTTCTTGACTTTCTTTCTGTATATACTCGCGGACAATCCTCAGAAAGAAGTGATTTTGGTCATCTAACACTAAGAACCCCAGGCTAGTTAATAAATCTTCCCAGCCTTAGGAACCAATCTCCTAAGTCTGGGGAGACTTCCATCACCCGAAACAAACTCGATCCATTGGATTCGGAACGACTGAGATAACAAAGCCGCTCCTGAATTCACTGGATTCAAGTGTTTCGGGAATGTTTGGAACCGAAGATTGGTGAATATCTGATGCGAGTATTTTGCTTTACATCAGCTATCCACCTAAATCTCCGATTCCTTCTCAGCTATCCTCCTAAATTTCCTTTTTATCTTATTGGGATATATTTTATTTTTCTTTTTCTTTCTTTTCGCCATTGTTGACTTCAAGCTTAGTGAACGCGTTCTGGTGCCTCCTTTGGGGAAGATGATGGGTTCTATTTATAACCTTTTATCAGCTAACTGCCAACTGACTGTATTAAATGTCAGCATTTATTGTCAGATTTGCCCAGTTTTGTCTTTATTTCCAAGTACAAACAAAGTACAATTATTTGTCGGCTTTTCCCGACTTTATTTTTTCATGCGCTTACTCCGAGAATTCTCTCGAGGAGGGTCACGACTTTATTTTTTCATGCGCTTACTCCGAGAAATCTCTCAAGGAGGGTCACGACTTTGTTTTTTCATGCGCTTACTCCGAGAATTCTCTCGAGGAGGGTCACGACTTTGTTTTTTCATGCGCTTACTCCGAGAATTCTCTCGAGGAGAGTCACGACTTTGTTTTTTCATGCGCTTACTCCGAGAATTCTCTCGAGGAGGGTCACGACTTTGTTTTTTCATGCGCTTACTCCGAGAATTCTCTCGAGGAGGGTCACGACTTTGTTTTTTCATGCGCTTACTCCGAGAATTCTCTCGAGGAGGGTCACGACTTTGTTTTTTCATGCGCTTACTCCGAGAATTCTCTCGAGGAGGGTCACGACTTTGTTTTTTCATGCGCTTACTCCGAGAATTCTCTCGAGGAGGGTCACGACTTTGTTTTTTCATGCGCTTACTCCGAGAATTCTCTCGAGGAGGGTCACGACTTTGTTTTTTTTTTTTTTTTTTTTTTAGAATGCGAAGATCAGATAAAAAGCAAACTCTTCATTTATAACTGAAAATTATATCGAGATACAAGGGCCTTAATACCCCAACTAAGAACAAAGAAGACCCAACTACGATATTGGTCTGGTTCTTGTTTTACTCATTACCATAAAAAACGAAAACCTAAAAATAAACTCGGACACGAAGAGACCGGCTACGATATTGGTCTACTTCTATCCCCTCTAAACATAAAACTTTCTGAGATGGGCAGCGTTCCAAGCATTTGGAATGCGTTTGCCTCTCATATCCCTGAGATGATAAGCCCTGCCTTCAATAGACTTGATGATCTCGAATGGTCCTTCCCATGCGGGATCAAGTTTTCCCACCTGTTTACCTGTGGCTTCGATCTTCCTGAGCACCCAATCGCCTGGTTGGAAATGTCTGGGAGCGACTTTCCTATCGAAGCCCCTCCGCATTCTTCTTTGATATTCTTCCATCTTCACTCGAGCTTCCTCCCTCAACTCGTAAATGATCTCCAAATCTTCCTCCCTTCGAGTTCCATTCTTCTCCCAAGTATACGACTTTGTTCTCAAAGTTGGGTGTACTGCTTCCATAGGTGTGACAGCTTCCATTCCATAAATCATGGAAAAAGGTGAACGGCATGTGGAAGAGCGAGGTGTGGTACGATAGGCCCATAAGATTTCATCGAGATATTCGGGCCAAGTATTCTTACTGCCTTCAATTTTCCTCTTCAGTCCTTCCAATATAGTTCGGTTGGATACTTCAGCTAAGCCATTAGATTGGGGATGACAGACCGAAGAGGTGCACGACTGGATACCCAGTCCCTTGCAAAAATCCTGGAATGGGGCGCCAGTAAACTGCGTGCCATTGTCGGAGATGAAGGTATGTGGGATCCCATATCTATACACGATCTGGTGTCTCGCGAAATCCACTATCTTTTGCGATGTGATGGTTGCCAGGGGTTTGGCTTCAATCCATTTGGTGAAATATTCCACAGCCACCACTAAGAATTTAACATTTCCTTGTCCTTGAGGGAAAGACCCCAACAAATCTAGCCCCCACACATCGAACGGCCATGAACTGGAGATGGATTGCATCGGATGAGGTGGTTGTCTTGGAATGCGGGCGTGGAACTGACATTTTTCGCATCTGCGAACGTATGTCTCCACATCTTTCTTCAAGGAAGGCCAATAAAACCCTGCTCTAACGATCCTCCTTCCCAGCGAAGCTATTCCTTGGTGGCTACCGCATATCCCTTCATGCACTTCTGCAATAATTTCGTCCGCTTTTGCTCTTCCCACACATGTGAGCCAGGGTATTCCATATCCTTTTTTCAATAGTAGACCATCTCGGATAGTAAATTCGAGAGCCCATCGCTTGACTTTTCGGGCCACTTTGTCCTCTTCTGGGAGTTTTCCTTCTTTGAGGAAATTCCACAACAAAGCATACCACTCCTTTCCTGCCTCAACGATATACACTTCGAATGCGAGAACATCAATGCTGGGGTGTGGTACTTCCAACATAACAATGGGTTTTTCCCGATCTAAGTCGCTTTCTTTAGCAATTTTAGACAGGGCATCTGCTGTTTCATTTTGAGTTCGGGGTACGTACTCTACAGAAGCACTTTCAAAGGCAGCTAACACTGTTTTCACTTTCTCCAAGTATAGGGCTAGCCTTTCATTTATTGCTGCATATTCTCCTTTGATTTGGTTTACCACCAGCTGAGAATCCATGTAGAAACGCACACTTTTTGCCCCGATTGCCTCCATAAGTCGCATACCTGCCAACAACGCTTCATATTCTGCGACATTGTTGGATACCTCGAACGTCAGATGTATCGCATAATGAAATTTCTCGCCTTTCGGTCCTTTTATTTCAACGCCGACACCCGAACCCTTCTCCGAAGCTGCCCCATCCACGAATACTTCCCACACTTCTCCCTTGGGATTTTCAGTTTGCCTAGCTGTGCACTCAACTATGAAATCGGCAAGAATTTGTCCTTTGTATGCTGTCCTTGGTTCGAAACTCACATCATATTCGGACAACTCTACTGCCCATTTTAACATCCGCCCTGCTACATCAAGCTGTCCTAAAGCTTTTCGAAGAGGCATGTCGGTGAGCACTTTGATGGGGTGTGCCTGAAAATACGGTTTGAGTTTTCTGGATGCTATCATGACTGCGAACGCCACTTTTTCAACAGGAGGGTATCTTATCTCAGCATCTCGCAGAATGCGAGACACGAAATAGACAGGTTTTTGTTGGTTTTCTTCAATCCTTATGAGAGCTGCGCTCACAGCCGTTTCGGAAGTCGCCACATAAAGATAGAGAGTTTCCCCTTTTACAGGTCTACTGATTGTCGGTGGTGTGGCTAAGTATTCTTTGATCTTTTCAAAGGCATCTTGACATTCCACTGTCCATTGGAACTTCTTGTTTTTCCTGATTGTTTGGAAAAAAGGTTGACATACTTCGGCTGACTTTGAAATGAACCTGTTTAGAGCAGCTATTCGCCCAGTTAATTCTTGCACCTCTTTGACTGTTTTTGGTGGTTCCATGTTCGCGATCGCCTGACACTTGCTCGGATGGACTTCTATGCCTCTTTCGGACACGATAAACCCTAAAAACTTTCCACTTCCGAGACAGAAAAAACTCTTTTTTGGGTTTAATCGCATTCCGACTTCTTTCATTTTCGCGAACACTTTTTCCAAGTGTTGCACATGTTCTTCCCCCGAACAACTTTTGATCACCATATCATCGACATATGCTTCCATAATCTTCCCAATTTCTCCTTAAAACAACTTGTTCACCATCCTTTGATATTCTGCTCCTGCATTCTTCAGGCCGAAAGGCATGACCTTGTAACAATAGATCCCTTTTTCTGTAAGGAAACTAGTTTTTTCTTCATCTTCGGTACACATTTTAATCTGATGATATCCCGCGTTGGCATCAACAATGCTCAAGTGAGAAAAACCCGCCGTCGAATCCACTAATGCATCAATGTTCGGCAATGGGAAAGGATCTTTCGGACAAGCTTTGTTGAGGTCAGTGAAATCAATGCATACCCTCCACTTGTTGTTAGGTTTCGGAACCACCACTGGATTGGCTAACCAAGCAGGGCATTTGACTTCGCGAATGAACCCAGCTGCGAGTAACCTTTGCACCTCCTCCTCAATTATCGTTCTCCGTTCGGGTCCGAACTTCCTTTTCTTTTGATGCACTGGTCTGACATTTGGGAAGAGCTTGATTTTGTGTTCTGCAATCTCCCTTTTAATACCTGGCATCTGTCCTCCTTCAGCGACAAAAATCTCTTGATTTCTCTTAAGACAGTCCTTCACTAATTCTCTGTCCTTGGCCCCGAGCGCTGTCCCCATTTTAGTAATTATTCCTTCACTCAGCTCTACTTCTTCCACATCTTCACCTGGAGCGCCCGAACTTGGCACACGCACTTTCGTCCCAACATTTCCCCTCTCTATTTGTGTTACTTGATCTATCACTGCTGCCTGGTAACATTCTCTGGCTTTTTGTTGGTCACCTTTTACCACGCCTACTCCAAGTCTAGTGGGGAATTTGATCATGAGGTGTTTGGTCGAAGCGATTGCCCCAACATCATTCAGAGATTTCCTTCCCAATATCACATTGTATGCCGATGGTGCATTAACCACTATGAACTTTACTCTTGATACTACACTGTTGGGTGGTTCCCCGAACTCAACTTCCAGGTCAATGGTCCCAAGTGGTATTACGGTGTCTCCTGCAAAACCAACTAATGGTGTGTCCATCGGAGTTAGGGGGTAGGAGGCTAAATTGAGTTGCCGTAACGCGTCGAAGTACAGCACATCTGCTGAACTGCCTGTATCCACTAAGATCCTTTTGACGCGTCTGCCATGTATTCGCAGCATCAACACTATGGCATCATCATGTGGGTAACGGACACCTATGCAATCTTCAGGCCCGAAGGATATTCGGGTGTTAGTTAGAGACCCTTCTGCATGCAAGTGAAATATCTCATAACGCGAAGGTTGAGATAATCTTCTCGGATCTGCATATGAAGCTCGTTGATGAGGTTTGTCGCCGCCAGATGCGTCCCCCCCTGCGATGAACATCACTACCGGAGATCCTTTGTTTTCTTCTCTAGGTTTATTCGGAACATTTTGTCGCTGAATGGGAATATTGTTCGGGTTGTTTCGGTTGTCGGTTCTTTTCCATTGGTTGTTGTATGGTTTTCGTTGCCATTGGTTGTTGAAAGATTCTCTAGTTCGGTTATCCTTGGCTCCTTCTTTCTCAATGTATTTCTCCAACAGGTGTGTATGTCGGATTAACCTTTCTATTTCGTCCTTCAACTTCAAACAATCTCGGGTGCGATGTCCCGAACTGCGATGGTATTCACAATAAGCCGACTTGTCAAACTTCTCTGCTTCTACCAATGGTTCAGGTTGTTGCAACTCCTTGCTATCTTTGATGACGTTAAACAATCGCTCTCTGGGTTCTGTACATATGTGGTAGGTAGAGTATAGAGGTGCATATGCCTCTCCCGTCTTTCTGTAGTTGTGGAGTTTGTATGTCGCTCCTTTTATCACATTTGCATTCCTTCTTCTCCCAGAAGGAGATCCATTGCGAGGTTGAGGCAGAGGGGAACAACTTCTTCTTGTCGGTGTTGTGATGCGTCGCTCCGTGATATCTTGCCAACCCATTCGTTCTGCATCTTCTTCTGCCTGTATCACTTGTTGTGCACACTCCCTGAATTCTCGAAAAGATCCACAATCTTTTTTTATTAGCTCATATCTCAGATTTTTACTTCGAATACCTTGTAATACTGCCGCCAGCACCAGTTTCTCATCAAAATCGGAAACTTTGTATGCCTCCTCCGAGAATCTCGCGAGATATGCTCGTGATGATTCATATGGTTCTTGCTTTAGGGTCATGAGGCTCGTGCACTTGATGGTTGGTGCTCTTAATCCTCCGAATCTTTCCAAAAACTTGTCAGTTAGGTCATCAAAACTATGGATTGACCCTCGGGGTAGTCGCGAATACCATTCCCATGCACTCTCTGTAAGCCTTGTCGGAAAAACTAAACACATCACCCTGTCGGATGCATGTGTGATGGCCATCATTGCTCGAAAGCTATTCACGAAAGCTTGAGCATCTTTAGCTTCACCTCCCGGATATCTATCAAGATGGGGGTAATTTTTCATGTCAATCCGCGCTCCTTGGTATAACCTTCTCGCTAGGACCCCAACAGGTGGTGATCCTGATCCTTCTGATTCACGCGCACTATCTGAACTATGTTCGCGGCGTTGCCTTGTTTTCGCACGGCCTCTAGGGGATCTTTTCTCTTCGCGCTCCCTTCTTTCATTATTCAAGTTCCTTCCCGACATTACCTCTCTGTCTTCACCCGTTTGTGGTGCCCTTGTTCTTTCCACCCGAGATCCTAAGGGCTCTTGATTCACTTGTGGGGCAGGTAATGTCGGTACAGGAACCGCAAGAGATGGACTTGGGTTTGTTGGGATGATGTTTTCGGGAGGCCTTGGAATAGTTTGTGGCCTAGGATGTTCGGGTTGTTGAGGTGGTCGTGTCCATGAGTAAGGATTAGGGGTGTTCCACGAATTATGTGCGCCCCATTGGGCTGGATGGCCCCAAGGGAAATAGGTGGATGGAGCCTCTGGTCTAGGGAAACCATAAGTATTTTGGGGAGGATACCAGTCTGTCATGTGGGCTTGTGGTATTGTGTGGTGAACATATCCCGTGGGATGCCATTGGAACATATGTGGAGGTTGTCCGACATTGTACACTTGTGGTGTTCCTGCTCTCCATGCTACGCTTTGGCGAGGATCAGCGACATATCCGTAACCTTGAGGAGGTTGTGTTACGCTTGGCATCTGTCGCGGATCCTGGGTCTCCGGTCTTGGTGGATTGAACTGAACTGTTGGAGTTGGAGTAACGGATGTGAAGGCTGCTTGTAGTGTTTGCTCTACAAGGTTTGTGAGATCTGCTTGAGAGAGAGAGCGTTGGTTCTCTGAATTGGTGATGCTTCTCTGTTTTGCTGTAGATGTTTCAGGTCTTTCCAATCTTGGCTCTTCGCGAGGTTGTTGAATAGCTTGCAAAATCGGGTGCAGTACAACTGGTGCTGTTCTCGCTGACTCTTCGCGAGATTGTACAGCTTGCAAGATCGGGTGTATCACCACTGGCACTGCTCTTGTCGATCCCAGATCTAATGGTGTATCGTTGTCTGGCTGTTCGGGGTTGACTGGTCGTGTAGTTGAATCGCCGACCACTGTTTGTGTTTTTGAAGTTTCAGCGTTTTGCTTGTTTTGAATCTCAGCATTCATCAGATCTGGTTGTGATGGATGAACTGCATCGCCTGGTGCCTGAGGTGTGGAGAGCTCGATCTGCGTTTGAGATTCAGATCTAGCTCCCGGAAGAACGCGATGTTTCTCCTTGTTTAGCTTATCAGTAGCAAACTCCAGATCCAATCGCCTGGGTTGAATCGCACTCCTATTCTCATCCATTTCTCAGGATACCAAATGCAACTTTGAATTGCCAATGGTCGAATTCAGGTGGGCGCCAGTTGATAAGCTCAGTTTTGGTAGAGATTAACAACGTAAGAGAGTTTAGAGATGAGAATGAGTGGAAAATGAACTTTATTGATTATTTTTGGGGATTACAATCTGTTTACAATCTGCCTAATACAGGCGCTCTTCTCTACGAAAATGCCAACCCCTATTACAATGATCTACCCCTTCTATTTATAGGCTTATTTTTCATAACAGAACGCTGACGTCACCCGACAGCCGTTAGCCTACTTGACGCCTCTAGATTCTCCCGACTTATGTTCGGTGAGGTGCTCCGTATGAGTTTGTTATGGCATGTCCCCCCGACTTCATTTGGGGCGCGCTGTTTAATTCAGCTTTTCCCGCTTCTTTACCTCCATTGCAGGCCTCTTTTGGATTGGGTTCCGTATCCTTCTATTCGGGCCGAGCTTTATCAGGCCGGCCCTATCAGTCTCCTTCCCGATTGCATTTAATTAACAGCTAGACTTTTCTTTTTTTTTTTTAACGAAGTTTAATTTAACAGTAATCGTTGCATTAATTATGAAATTATGAAAGACGAATCCAATCGGAAATTCTCATATCCAATACGAATGCGGTCAGGGGCTCAGGGCAAAACTCCTAAACAGTCAATGATTAGCATTAATGTCTGCCAATAATTGTTGGACAATTTTAGTCAATTTTGTCAACATGTGAAAAATAAACATAAAAATTAAAATTTATATAAATTAAATTTGTGTTGTTAAATCTGTAATTAATGTTCATGAGACAATAATACTATAATCGAGTTGAGACAGGAAACTTCTAATGGCCCAAATCATTTTCCTTTATTTCTTTTCAGTTCATGTATGTGCTAGTCTATCGGGCTGGCAGATAACTTCATTCCTATCGATCGGTTACTCCATTAAACTAAACTATAAAAAATTAACTATGATGCATTTGACAAAATAAAGAATAAAATAAAAATATCGACTTTGTAGTAGTAAAATAATATATTGCAAGAATAATAATTGTAAAATAGTGTAAGACAAAATATACTTCTTGAGCTATTACGAGACTGAGATGTTGCACAAAATATTAATTCGACAAGTGTTAAATTTGAGCCTTCTCTCTTTCTCTATTCCTATGTCTCTTTGAATATTATTATAAGAGAACTATTTTTTTTCTTTTGTATTTAGTCATTTTCTTTGTAAAAGGAGTGATTGTGATGTCATTCTATTTAATATATCTATTATGAGAAGGGTTCCAATGCCAACATTTTGGTTGCCCTCAAATGCCAACATTTCACTATTTGGTTGTTTTTTTAAAATTTAAAATAGAAACGTCAAATCCAAACCGGTCATCTTATTTAGTTCAATGACCGATGCATTTTGATATAAGTTTTGTAAATTTTAGAGTTTATTTGATACTCCATCAAAGGCTAAAACGTGGACGTATTAGAATGAATCTATCACAATTAATAAGGTTCGTTTATTTTTCTACCTCTTGATAGAGTAGCAAATAAACTCTAAAATTTACAAAAGTTATATCAAAATACATCGGTCATTGAACTAAATAAGATGACCGGTTTGGATTTGACGTTTTTATTTTAAATTTTAAAAAAGTAATCAAATAGTGAAATGTTGGCATTTGGAGGCAACCAAAATGTTGGCATTGGAACCCTCCTCATCTATTATATTGTTACAGAGCACTCAAAGAAAAAACTGCTGCAATTAAATGCCTGCATACGCACCAGATGGTGTCAGCCAGCTGGATAAGTTAATTTTAGGCAAGTATAGTTAATTTAAATTCAATAATCTGACTCGGCTACCAATTACAATTTACAATAATATCAACGGCCCGGGTCAATACGGACTCATGGACATGGTACTAGAGAACAACTTTTACGCTGATGTTTATCGTTAACATCTCATCACATGATATATGTATATATATTTTATCCGAGGGAGTGGTTGTAATTTTCAGGTGTGATAATTATCGCATTGTTATATATTCGAAAGCTACTGTGTAGAGTGTCTTAATATACTATTGCTTCCTTAAGTATTATTCATTAATCTAATATATATATATATATATATATATATATATATATATATATATATATATATATATATATATATATATAGAGTTTAGCTACGGTGAGTCGCGACTCACGGACCCTCCGGTGAGTCGCGACCAAAACTCCTAGATCTAGATCAAAATGACCGATCCAAACCGTTCAATATGATCTTCCTATTGAAATCTCCGTGCAAACCAATTTTTTATTTTTTCAAAATTTTTAAGTATTTTTTTTCGGATTTTTAAAAACTGGTGTTTTTGAATGGTTCAGAACCAATTAGATTAACGATTTTCTAAAATTTCAAAAAAAAAATACTTAAAATTTCGAAAAAATGAAAAATTTTGTCTACATGGAGATTTCAATAGGGAGATCATTTTGGACGGTTTGGATCGGTCATTTTGATCTAGATCTAGAAGTTTTGGTCGCAACTCACCGGAGGGTCCGTGAGTCGCGACTCACCGTAGCTAAACTCTATATATATATATATATATATATATATATATATATATATATATATATATATAGAGTTTAGTTACGGTGGCCGCATTTTAAACTTAAAATGCGGTCAAAAATAGATCCAATTATTTTACACTGTTATTTATATAAATTAAAAATAGTTTATAAATTAAATATATTTGGAAATCTAAGGTAGATATATTTGGAAGGCTAAGTAGTTCATGCCTAATCTATAGAACAAAAAATATATCCCCTCATACAACATGCAATCTAAGCCATCCAATTTATCATTGATCGATCAATCTGAATTAATGTTAGAAGTTTACAATTCTTAATTAAAAGCAGTGACTGCATTGGCTATTAATCAAAAATATTTTTTGGTTAAATATATTAAAAATAGTTGTAGCAATTATTATTTAATTTAAAACTTAAATATATTTGGAAGTCTAAGGTACGTAGTTCATGCCTAATCTATAAAAAAAAATTATCTTCTCATACGACATGCAATCTGAGTCCTCCAATTTTCGTTGATCGATCAACCTGAATATATTATAGAAGTTTACCCTTCTTAATTAAAAACCGTGACTGGATTGGCTTTTAATTAAAATTAATTTTTTGATTAAATATATTAAAAATAGTTGTACCAATCATCTAAGATAGTTCTTTATATATTGATATATTGGAAATATATATTTCTTTATATATTAATAAATTTAGCCATCAAAATTTATCAAATCCCACGAAGCGGCCTCCCCTCATCTAGTTAGTTATAATGTATTACAAGTGCAATCCCGTTACAATACACTAATAAACGCTCAGTAACTTTACACATATATAATTGATGATAATTTTCTCATGGATGGTTCTAACATCATAACTTTACACACACGGATGACAATCTTAGAAATTACACTTATCATATTATTGTTAAACTTTATCGTTCATTTGTTGGGTATATGGTGTTGTATTCGAAGATGAAATTAGATTGTAACCTTATAAAATATCCATCAGAAACATTGCAATCTAACTACTATTAATTCATAGAATAATTAAATGCATATGTAATTTTTAAACTCAAGATAATATAGAAGACCTAAATCATAAATTTTCTTGAAAAACTCAAATATATTCTTTCAAAAATATTCAATTAGTAAATCATAACGAATCAAAATTAATACCCAACACGACGAGTACTAGCTAGCAAGCCTCATTAACCTGTCCAAAGAAGTACTTTCTTTATAATATTCTGAATATACCATTAAATTTTCTAATTATAAATGGTGCTTAAATTGAGGTTCATTTTTTAAACCTTTCGATCTTTTTTTGTAAAATTATTTCTACACTACGAAAATAAAATTAGATATCTTGAATTTGATTTACGTACAATTCAAATCCAAATCATTGATGAAAACATTAAATTATGTCGTTAAAAAATTATGGCGCTAAATTTTCTCATTAATTGCTGCCCCCACCCATGTCATCATCTTGTTCCCATTGTCGGATAAAAATAAAATAATTCTTCTTCCCATACAATTACAAACCAATAATAATTCGCCAACAAAGCTCCGGATAAAAACAAGCACACAGCGATGATGATTGATGGCACATATGGGAGTAATAGCACGACGACACGTGTACCCTGTCCAATCAAATGCGCAGGAATTAGAAAAGCGATCCACATGAGCAAGTGCGTTTTCTACTAGATCTCAGCGTAATCTAGCTACTCTAAATTTCCTTTTTGCTTTTTGCTTCGCCATTTTCTATTAAGGCTGATATTAGTCACCAAAATGAACTTTCTTAAAATTTTGATCGAACCTAACCCTGGCATATCTTCAAAGCATGATTTTAGTCGCAGTGCTTTCTTCTTTTGTAAATTTCATGTCCATCACGTCCATAGCTAGCTAGATATGAAATTGATGTCTAGAACCTGAAGAAACCTGAAAAGTTAGTTACTTAGAATTAGGATTCTAGCTTGATTAGTTATTTATTTGACAAAAGGGCGCTGAGACACCGAAATTATTTTATACGGAAATTCAGACGCAAAAAATTTTAATAGAAAGAATTATTTATTTTTTTTTAATAAGAAGAAAGTTCGAACGCGTTTTATAAAAGCGTACAGTCTCTCTCCTTCCTACCCGTTTATAAAACGCGCTCGAAGGCTTCGAGCGCGTTTTATAAACGGGTAGGAATGAGAGAGCTTCAGTTACGCCTGAAAAGGCTGGTCAGACTTTCGTACGCGTTTATAAAACGCGTTCGGAGCCTTCGAGCGCGTTTTATAAACGGGTAGGAAGGCGTAATTTTTCGAAATTGAGTTATTACCATTTTCTTTCAAAATTAATAGAAAAATTAATGTGAAAATTTAAGTTAAATTTATTTTTAAGATTAAGATTAAATTTACAATTTTTAAAATATCACATTTAATTTCATATTAATCTTATTTAAAAATGACATTAGAATATTAATTTTGACATTAATATCATTTTGTTTGAATAACTATCAAGAAAGTCACTTAATTTACTGCATTTCTCTTTTTAATGATTAATTTATGATTATAAAAACTTTTTAAGTAGTTTAGAGTGGTTTTTAGATTTGCAAACTTTCAAAGTGAATTTTGGAGGTCTAGAGAGCGTTTTTTGGCTCCGAAAATGGTCGTTACGGGGTTTCACCCCGATAACATGTGTAGATCTCGTCGCGAGCTTTCCGGATTGTCCTCGATCACCCCAAACGGACATTCCTATTAAAAGTTAAGCCTGTTTAAAGTTTTAATGTTCAAAATTGTTTTAAAAATTTATATTTTAATTATTTCCATATTATATATTATTTGATTATATATATGGCTAACATAAAATAAAAAAAGAGAAGAGACTACAATTCAAAAGATAAGTATGTAAAATTACAGGGTCGTCGGTGAATAATTATTCAAACAAAATGATATTATACACATGTTCAAACAAAAAAAATGTGCAATTAAATGCATCTTTAATTGGAAATAAAATTTTGATACATCTATTTAATACATCTTTAATTGGAAATAAAATTTTGAGAATTTTGTAAATATGAAACATGCAGGGACCTTATTGCAAAATATTATTTTTAATAAGTTAAATGTTTTGGTTTGAATGAAAAATATGAAAAACTAATAACACGTTTATAAAACGCGCTCGAAGGCTCCGAACGCGTTTTATAAACGCGTACGAAGGTCTGACCAGCTTTTTCAGGCGTAACTGAAGCTCTCTTCTTACCCGTTTATAAAACGCGTTCGAAGCCTTCGAGCGCGTTTTATAAACGCGTACGAAGGAGAGAGACTGTACGCTTTTATAAAACGCGTTCGAACTTTCTTCTTATTAAAAAAAAATAAATAATTCTTTCTATTAAAATTTTTTGCGTCTGAATTTCTGTATAAAATAATTTCGGGCTGAGACATGTAGACCTGGGCAACGTATAAAACGGAAACGGAATGAGGCGTTTCGTATTCCGTTCCGTTTCAACAAACGGTATGTATCGGCTGATTCGTATTCGTTCCGTTTGGACGGAACGTAGCGGAACGGTATAATTTACACTGTATTTTACATAAATGAATCACGAATTGCATTCCGTTTTCCGTTCCGTTTGCGAAACGGAATGAAATTTCATTCCATTATACGTTCCATATGAACGGAACGAAACAGTTTCGCGTATTTGCGGTATACCACGCCCACCCCTAGAGACATGTGCCTGTGGAGAAGCTAATCAAAACCATAGCCTTGGTTCAGGTCCAAATATATCATATATGGACAGAGCTCCTCATTTGCGATTATAAAAAAAATAAACTTATCTCTTAGATTCGCTTATCTGCTTTCCTAAAATATCGTGTTGCGCACTACACATGTGGTAGTACAACAAAATTTATAGTATTTTACTACGCCGTATTTTATATATTTAAGGAAAGGAACCACTATTAGCGGGTGTGTGGAACAACTCACTTTAAACTTAATTACAATTTAGAAGGAGGTAATGATTTTGTCGACACCGCTAAATATCAGCGACACTATTGCGTAAATATATATATTGCCAAAGCATCGATATTATTTTAATTCTCTACTGTGCATCTTTTTGGCATAATTATATCTGTTCTAAAAGTATACGATATATGCACCCCCATGTTCTAGATGATTGGCATAATTAGTCCTGCAATTAATAATAAAAAACTAATTAATTATTATTTACGATAATTATAGATATTGAAACAAGCAATTAGTGCTCTTCTCTTTTCGCTCTCCCCTCAACCCCTATGCGCAAATCCCTTTCTCTTGTCTTCTCTTTTTTTTGGCGTAGTGCTGAGTCTTGAGCAGCTCCAATTCTTGTATAAATCTTGCATTTAGTATTACTTTGATTAATCACCTAATAAAACATTTGAAATGGAAATATTAGTAGATATTAGGTTGTTTTTACAAATTGACAAATTAATGATTTAATTGTTCAGTACAACAGTTATCCGTAATAAAATATCCTTCGAGATCAAAATTATAAGTTTTCAAATTATTTTTCTATATATTATGATATTTTTTAAAAAAACACTATAATTAGAGTATTTCAGCCCTCATTTACATCATTTTGTAATTATCATAATATATAGTAAAAAAATAAAAGATATATATAAATTCTCGTCTCCAAGGAGATTTCGATATGGAGGATAACTTAAATTGTTCGGATCGACTTTTTTAATTTCAAATTTCGAAAACGGTTGCGGCATAGTATTGTATTGGATCTTTGGTGCATAGTGATCCAAATTGTCATATCTACTTCCAAATGATCGATCCAAACCGTCCAAAATAATCTCCATGCCGACGAAAATTTATATTTATTTTAGTTTTTTTACTTTTTTATGAAATTTTTGAAAATTATTAATCTAATTTTTTGAACCATTCAAAAAATTTTTTTTGTGAAATTAAAAAAAATACGTAAAAGATTATAAAAAATATATAAAATTTTATCGGCAATGAGATTTTAATAGTGAGATCATATTGGACGGTTTGGATTGATTATTTTATAGAAGATTTAAGAGTTTGGATCAGTATGTATCGAAAATTCGGTATATTTATATATGCCCTGTAGATATACAAAAAATTTAAAAAAATTTAATACATATATACAGAAATTTAAATTTAATGCACCGGTTCGATCCACTGGTCCGACCGGTCAAACCACCGAACAGATTGCTCTTCTGGTTCGGTCCGGTCTTCAAAATATTGGTTTGACGCACTAATTATAAAGACGAGTACTTACTGATCCGCCGTTAGAACATAGATGTTGAAATCGATACTTGGCGCTCAAATTAAACATAGATGTTGAATTTTATTTTATTTTAAAAACTGCAGCCTATGATATTCGCTGAAAAAGTAAAAATCTTCAAATCTCATCAGCACTTGAAAGACAACGAAAGAAATTCTTATCCATACAAAAATATAAGAACTCAACTAGGATGGAAGTAATCAATTAGCATGGTTCATGGAAGATATATACTTGGGATCATCAATCTCCTCCGTCTATATAAGGTCGATTTTCTTTTTTAATAAGTAATGATAAAATAATTCCATTTACATAATAAAAATGTTGGATCCTTACATAAATTAATTTAAAATTGTCGACAATATATTATAAAAGAAAATTATATAAATAACCCAACAATTAAAATATTAATTTTACTCTATTTTTGTCGTGCAAATAATGATAAAATTGAGTGCTACTTTTATAGTTGATAAAAAAAAAATGAAATTTTGCAATAGTCCGAATAATCGATATTAAAATGAGCCATCCTTTCTCAAGCAACGAGCCATTAAGAAATGAACATGTGCACAGTATGGTTAATTTGCTATTAATTTTAAAATTTATGGCCCATAAGATTAGCATATAAGATACTTCTAAAGTTCTAATTAGTCTCGCTGCACGCTGCTTAATTAATTCTAACCGGCCGGTTCTGCGCTGTCCTAGCATAACACATAATAAAAAGCAGAAATATTAATGATCCCATACTTTAATATACAAAACTAAACTAACCAATCATCCAGCCACCATAAAACTAACAATGCAACCACTCTAGTACTATTTACACAATAAATACAACAAAGAACACTCCTATAAATACTATCTTCGCTACAGGCTAATACTTTTCAATCTCATCTCCCAAAATGAATACCACACACACGAGCTTGGCAACCAGTCACACACTCTACTCCCTTGAACTGCGCAGTTTCTTCCTCCTCCTCGTCTGCCCTTTCCTCCTATTACTTATACTCCTTGTTGTGAAATCTCAATCAAGATGGTGCAATTGCGCCATCTGCACGGCATATGTGACATCCTCATGGTCTTCTAACTATCCTAACCTCTGTGACTGGCTAACGGACCTCCTTCGTCAATCTCCCACACATACCATCCATATTCATGTCCTTGGCAACATTATCACTGCCAACCCCGACAACGTAGAGCATATGCTCAAGAAAAACTTTCAAAACTACCCCAAGGGAAAGCCCTTCTCGGCCATCCTAGGCGACCTCCTTGGGCAAGGCATTTTCAATGCAGACGGCGAGTGCTGGCACTTCCAGCGCAAAATGGCTGCAGTTGAACTGAACACTGCATCGGTTCGTAATTTCACAGCACACATTGTTTCCTCAGAAATCTCGCAGCGATTGTTACCACTTCTGGATTCCGTAGCAATTGATAACTCAGAATTGCCAGATGGTGAAGTGATCGACTTGCAGGATGTTTTCCGTCGGTTTGCATTTGATGTCATATGCAAGGTATCTTTCGGGCTTGATCCAGGTTGCCTCGAGTTGTCACTTCCAGTGTCAGAGTTTGCAAAAGCATTTGACACTGCCTTGATGCTATCTGCTAGGAGGGGTGCTGCAGCATTTCCTTTTATTTGGAGGGCAAAGAGGCTGTTTAATATTGGTTCAGAGAGAGAGTTGAAGCGAGCGATTCAGATGGTAAACTCTCTTGCAAGCGAGGTAATACGTCAGAGGAAAAATTTGGGGTTCGCCTCAACACACGATCTTTTGTCCCGTTTCATGGGATCTGTAGAAGATGACAAGTATTTGCGCGATATCGTGATAAGTTTCATGCTAGCTGGCCGTGATACTGTTGCTTCTACCTTAACCCTTTTTTTCTTGCAATTGTCAAAACACACACGTGTGAAAGAATCAATCAGAGAGGAACAAGAGCGGATAGGTTCATGTGAGGAACTCAGCAACATGCACTATCTGCAAGCAGCTTTGTACGAAAGCATGAGACTATACCCTCCTGTTCAATTTGATTCAAAATTTTGTTTAGAGAATGACACACTTTCAGATGGAACCTTTGTTAGAAAAGGAACTAGGGTTACCTACCATTGCTATGCAATGGGTAGGATGGAGGAGATATGGGGCAAAGATTGGGCTGAGTTTCGCCCCGAGAGGTGGATACAGGATGACAATAAATTTTCATTCTTCCCTGATAGTGCGTTTAAGTGCCCAATATTCCACGCCGGACCACGCGAATGTATAGGA
Source organism: Rhynchospora pubera (assembly GCA_028095005.1). Lineage (NCBI taxonomy): Eukaryota > Viridiplantae > Streptophyta > Magnoliopsida > Poales > Cyperaceae > Rhynchospora > Rhynchospora pubera. The sequence goes on from JAMFTS010001483.1 coordinate 22,085, forward strand.
AAGCAGATGTCACTAATGGAGATGAAAGCTGTAGTAGCTGCGGTAGTAAAGAGATTTGATGTTGAGGTTGTGAATGGCAACTCGCCGAAGTTTGCTCCTGGCCTAACTGCATGTCTCAGTGGTGGTTTTCCTGTTCGAATTCGCCGGAGAGTTCAAACAAAACAATAGTCTGTTGCTTTTTGTATTTACCTTTAATTTGTTATGTTGTCAACATAATTGTTTTAGGTGTAGATCAACGAAAGCTTCACGCATGCAGGAGAAAAGCCAATTGGAAGTTGTTCTCCCTTTTTTTTTCGTCCTTAGCTATCTGTTATATATAATCACTACAAGAATCTGTTTTATAGGCGAGGAATTAAAAAACGGTTTTTACCGTCGACATATGGACGGGAATAATAGTTCGCTAGGAAATATCGACGGGAATAGCTTCCTCGTAATTACGCTCCTAGCTAATAGTCTATATCCGCGAGGAAGCCTCGTAAAAAGGCTTTTACGAGGATATATTGAAATTTTTGGCGAGGATAAGACGCCTCGGTAATATAGAACCGATATGCCAGCGTGGCAAGTCGAAACTTTCTCTATCCCGTCGAATTCTCCACGGTAATATTCATCCACGGGAAAAATATTAAATATCCCGCCATTTTAATTCTCTTCCTCGGCAATAACCTTTTTCCCCGAGGAACTACAAGTTTATTTCTCGAGGAACATACATCGGCGTTATTATTTTGTAATGCGTAAGATTCTTAATTTTTCCCGACGATATATCGACGGGATAAATATTATGCCATCCAAAAATATGATTCTCAATCGTAATATATTTACTAATTTTTCCCCTAAAATACTACCATACTAATATAACAGTGCCAAATGATACAAATATGAAAGGGAAACAATTGAGAATCATTGAAACCATTATAATATAAATTATTGTTAAAAATTCACAACATTATCACAAAAGTACTAAGATAACAACATGCATAGTATCATCATATTCCCAGAAAAACCAAAAAAGATGTTTCTACATCTGTTACATATCCAAATTATCAAAATCAATATTTGGATTGGTCAGTAGTGTAGTATAACTAACACCATCATAATAGTTGTTGCAGACGTTAACACTGTCAATATTGCCAACTGCACTGGTATTGCCAACTGCACCGGTATTGCTACATGTACCGGTATTGCCAGCTGCCCCCCGATTGCTCCCATCATCAACTGCAGCCCCCTATAATTTTTTTAAAAGATATAGTATCAATAAAATATTGACAAATATATATAAAGAATAGTACGAATAAAATGGTGATGGTAATAGATATATATGCTTATACCCTTGTTCAGTTGGTCTTGTTTCTGTTCCTATACATGTACTTATGCACAATATCAGTTGTTCTTAGAAAATGATACTGTAACTAATCCCTTGATATTTGTGATCAAGTAAAGGTTACCTTAATAACACGGGTTATAATAATGTATAACTAAGTATTACGTTGCTTCTTATGTTGTTATTCCGATGATTGTCCTAGTTCTGTTTTGCTACTCTTCTAGGTGCTACCTCCTTGATATCTCACTTATGTTAAAAGTTTAGCCGATCAAATTAGAACAATTCTACTGCCATAAATGTTTATGTTATTAATTATTGAATTTCACTATTTTTGAACTAAGATTGAAATAATCCAATTATATATGCTAACTGTTTGTAGTTTTGTTATACTGAAATATCATGACAATAATAACATACACCCTCCACTTAACTATAATAACGATTTAAGAAGCTAGCCCATTAACAACTTAGAAAGAGATTCCTTACTGGGTATGTGGGCAAAGGATGCCCATTCAGTTTGTACAACTCCTGGATTAGGTAAGTGTTGTACATTTGTCGTTCTGTTGCTTGTTGATCACGTCGAGCAATCTCCTCAGCAAACAACCTATCCCTTTCCTCAAGCATAGCTGCAACCTGTTCAGACGTGTAAGTGGTACTTCCTCCGTCTTGATGTAGAACGGAGACATAATTTGATGCCCTGGCACGCTTTCTTATGGTGCTGGTTGGCAGCGAACTTGGTTCGAAAGCGTTCCCCAGTCCATAGGCCTTACCATGAGAATTTGCACCACTTGCGATGCGGAATAGATCTGTTCCGGACTTGTCAGAGTTGTCTGGATCAGCCCTTAGCTCGACAAATTTTTCCTATGAATTGCATTTACCGATTGCTTAGTAGAAGAATATTGCATGATAACTGCATATTATATTTTTTTGAATAATAGACTTAGAATTAAAAATGTCCAGTAGCATGAAACAAGGACCTGTAATCTGAAGAAAGTCCAGAGGCATAAATGGAAATGGAAATTTCATTTCTTTTATAATGCTTAAGCCAAGCAAAAAGTAAAAAAAAAAAAATGTGATGCTTCAAAAGATTGACACTTATAATAAGTTCTGTCAATAGGCGATTTAGATTGAATAGTCACACTTTAAGAACCAATATTAATTGGGAATTAAATATACCACCAACAAATAAAAAAAAAGAGCACATCAAATTATACTTACATAAACCTCCTTAGACTTGTTATCACCAAATCTCATGGTGTTGATGTCACGATTGATTTGTGGGCCATCGTTGTTGATTGGTAAATCTGATTGTTCCGACAATTCTGTTTGTACCCTGTTGCCTGATGTGTGGTCTTGATTACCCTCTATGTTACCCGACTCATTCGGTTTCTCCGAAGCAACCTTCATGCGTAGGTATACCTCCTCACTGGTAGGCGGTCGACCAAGTTCCTCTTCCTTTATTTGCCATGTTAATTTCATATGACAGTAGATATAAGCCAATTTAGAGTCCTAAGAATTCTATATAGGCGTAATATGGTAAATTTTTTAAAAGGCTAGGTATTACCATTTTCTTTTTTAGCTCGTATGCACTACACGATCCTGAAAAATGATGAACTAAATGTCCCGTCCGCAATCGATTATCCTTGTTTTTCGATGAGAGTTCCTGATATTCTTCAGTCGCAAACACATCGCATAAACCATCCCAATAGTCTTGTTCCTTGCACCACTCGGGTTTCATCTCCTTCCATTTTTCAAATTCAAGACCGTGCTTTTCATAACAAGCTTTTCTCCTCTGACCTAACTCATCAGTGTATCGTCTTGCCGCGATTTGATCAAGCACTTCAAGACACTTGTTTGGTTCCTGACCTGCACGCCACCTGTACCGATCCTGTAAGAGAAGGAAATTATGCGTTAAACTTTGTTTCATAGTAGTGGTCACATATATAGCTAAATGCTAAGAGCTAAATGCCAATATCTGAAAAGGCTTTGTTTGATTCTGAATTCCATATGCTATTCAAACTTGCATTGTTGAAATTTATATCAAAATAAAACTTAATATAGGGAAACAAAGTTTAAGCCACCAGAAATTTTATGTGCACTGTTTGCTTTGCTGTGTCAGAGAAGGAATGGTAGCTTCTGTGTGGTCCATCTATTTCATTCAGAGCCAAAGTTCTGATTGTTGAGACCAATTGGTTCTTTGAGGCAGTCGTGTCAAACTCATCCTTTCCGATCTTCCAAACCTCTGGTTTGTCCAGATGTGGTGCACACGGTCTGATCCTCGTCGGTCCCCGCCCTTTGCGTTTGTTGGCCGCTGCTGCACCTTGCATAGAATCAGCAATATCCAGCGGCTCAGGCTGGGTATTGATTCCTTCATCGCCATATCTGCTGGCTTGCGCCCTCTTAAGGGTTCTCCCTCTTGTCATTGTGTGGAACTGTGGATCTAATACAAGAATGGTTAATTAATCTCGACTATTTTCTACTAATTAGTACCAGTATAGGGACAGACATGAGTTTGTCAATTTTTGTTAAATGATATTGCAAAATAGAGATGTTAATTCCTTGAGCCCCACTGGAATTCAAGTCTCCAAGGTTAAAAATGCTCAATTTTGGAATTCATCTCCATCTCGTGCCTCTGTGTCATTCTAATCATAAACATTTTAATATATATGTTAGTATGGTGGGAGGTTGTTGAAGGTTCAAGTTTCACTGGAAATGAATTGCACTATACAAAGTTGGTAAAAGCTGAGCATCAGTGATGCAGTGTTTCAGGTCTGCAATTACATGGGAAAAAAAAAGGTAAAATGATAAATGAGAAAGTTAGGTGTGGCTAAACAAGATTGAGGTACCAAGTTGCCAGCCCACACTTGGAGGCTGGTACATATATAAAGCTCAGACTTAAAGTAATCCACTGATTATCTGAGCTTACCATATATCTTAATTAGTACTACAGTTTTGTTACCACATACAAGCCAGCAAAGTTTCACCGAATACGACCACTATATGCATTGTATTCACAAAATGCTATGTA
>JAMFTS010005637.1:0-26430 GCA_028095005.1 Rhynchospora pubera
ACGCTATTTGCCGTCGCACAACGCTGGAGTGTAAAACCAAAGGAAAGCTCCGACAATTCCGTTGGAAATTGTCAGAGCGTTGCTTGCCACTGAATGGCGTTACACAACGCTAAAGGGAGACAAAAGGAACAACTCTGACAGTTTCAACAGAGCGTTGTACAACTCTATATGCCGTCACACAACGCTAACGTTACCCAACGCTGAAAGACGTTGGCTAACGTCTCCAGAGACTTTGCATGTAAAAACAGCACAGCTAACTTGGGATTTTTGTGGCGTCGTGCAACGCTATATGGCGTTGCACGATGGTACTCAGGAAATTTTTCAAGTTTCTTAACTATAGCGTTGTACAACGTTGTGAATCAACGTTGCCTAACTCTATATAGCGTTGTGCAACGTTGATTCACAAAAGTATGAATTTAGCTGTTCTAGCGTTGTGTAACTCTATCTAGCGTTGTACGACGCTAGGTCACAGAAAACAGGATTTTGCTGGTTTATTGAGCTTTTCGCTATCTAGACCATTTTAAGGATAAACAAGAACTAAAGTATACCTTCTATCCTAGTCTAAACTAGCCTACAAGCTCTCTAATGACTTGATCTTGATCTTTCTTAAAGCTTTTATCCAAGTCCTCATAAATTGTATCTTCTTCCTATAAAACTCAAAGAAGATTGTTAAATGCCAAATGATATTGTTTTGCGATCGACAAACCTAGAGATGTTTAGTACAACAATCTCCCCCTTTTGACGATTTGCAAAACAATACCATTAGTAAAGCGATTAAATTTTGGCATTTCACAAGCTTTACTACAATTCTCCCCCTTTTTGTAAATCGACAAAAAGTGAAAATTGTAGCAAGCTCCCCCTAAATTTATGGCTCCCCCTTAATTTTGGAGAAAAGGAATTGGAGAACCAATTTAGAGCACTACTCAAAGTAGTGTGACCAAATTTAACCTCTCAAACAAAAATAAGATAGAAATAAAGAGGCTCCCCCTAAAGATTTGGCTTATAAGACCGGGGGTTAACTTGGTATTTAGGCCACATTGGTTACCATACCACTAGTTGTACCACTAGAGGTACAAGCTTTTGGAACCCACTTACCTTTGGACTCACCATTTGGTTTCCTAAGTTTGCATTCCAACGAGATATGACCATTTTGACAACAATAGTTGCAATATGCATTGGTTGGCTTAGGCATGGTAGAACCCTTGACAAAATGAGAATAGTAATGGGCTCTAAGGTATTCGGTCTTCTTCTTAGGATCATAGGATGAGGCATTAAAATCCTTTTTGCGATCCTTTTGGAAATGTTGGGAAACATTCTTTTTATGCCCATTGGATTGAGCTTTGTGGTTTTGAGAAGAGTGTTGCTCTTTAAATTCATAAAACCATCCATCGGGTCCTCTAAAATAAATTTTATTGGACGCCTTTGGAACAAAAACTTTCTTTTCTTGATTTTGCAAATTCTTTTCGTTTTGCACTCTAGTGTTTCTAGGTTTCCTTTGGTACATATATGCATGACCACGAGAATTCCTAGGTTTTTGAAATTGTGTGGTTTGTGCAACTTGTTTCCCATTATTGTGTGACAAGTTCCTTTTCTTGGTTTGATAAGGCTTTTGGTAACCAAGACCGGACTTGTCATGAGGCTTTTGACCTTTGAAAAGGTTTTTCAAATTCGTTTTAGGAACTTGAGCTAAAACCGGTTTTTCAAATTGTTTTTCAAGCTCCTTAATTTTAGCCTCATACTCACCCATCTTAGAAGTAAGCTCATCTACCTTGGTTTTTAAGGTTTCTATGGTATCGCTTTCCTAACCAAGGCATCATGGGTAGCATCAAGAATAGAGTTCAACCTATCACAATCAACACATTTGGTTGAACAAGTTGGTTCACCATCACTCTCATTATCACTACTACTAAGAGATTCATTGAGAGGAAGATATACCTTAGGAGAGCATGTCTTTGGTGATGTTGATGGAGTGGAATGATTTGAAAGAATCGGGAATTCCATCTCTTTGGCTATGAATGCATGTTCTTCGTAGTTGTCCGAATCGGATGTACATGGATCGAGCTCCGAATCCGTGTGGACTCCTCCCATTCGGCTTCCTTCGAAACAACTCAAGATGGCTCTCCATATGTCCCTAGCTATATCAAAATCGCAAGCAAGTGTGCTACCAATTGATTCATGTACCGAGCTTAGGATGACATTGACCGCATAGTCATTGTCCTCCTTTTCCCTCAAGGCCTCGGTGGTAAGCTTGTTAGTATTTGGTTTAATTAAATCTAGATTCATTTGCCACAATATACCAAACACCCATGCTTTTGAGGTAGCCAACCATACCATTTTTCCAAATAGAGAAATTTGTGCAAGTATGGTCCAATTTACCCGGTTTTTGTACCATTCTAGCCGCCATGATCGAAAACCGAGATTAAGAATAGCTTAATCGAGGTTCCCGCTCTGATACCACTATGTTGTCCCTAAGGAGGCGGCTTAATCAAGGTTTAGCGGAAGCGATTTAAGGTTTTGGACCGGTTTGGTATGAACTACCCTAACACAATTCAATTGGTACCCAATACAAGCAAGCACACAAGCAATTCAAGTATAGCAAGATAATAAAGAGAAAAAGAGAGAGAGAGAAATTGAACACTCGGTATGATTACGGAGTTCCGACCCGCTAGAAGAAGCTAGCCTTAGTCGTACGTCTCCGGGAGTTCCGCTACCACGAAAGGGTGCGCTCCGTTCAATTCCAACAAGAACGGGACTACAACTTCGAACCGAATCACCTCGTCACAAGGACACTCGAGGCGGATCGGCCTAACTCGAATGGCACAACGGCCTCAAAGGAGAAGAGCTCTCAACCTATTCCAACCTACACCTAGCGACAATGTCGGGGCGGTGGTGTTTGAGGCTACTAAATCTCTCAAGATGGTCTAGCTATGAAAAGCTCAAGTGGGAGAGTATCCCTGTGCTCAAAGGCTCAATTCTGGTCTAATTTTGCAAAGTGAAGCCACTTTATGAGAGAGAACAAGGGGTGGATATATATAGGGCTCGAAATGAGCAGTTCCCCAGCAAAAACAGGCCACAGCGTTGTACAACGCTGAATAGCGTTCTACAACGCTGGAATATGACCGTTGTAAATTCTAACGGCTCTTTAATATAGCCGTTGGTCTGTCAGAGCGTTGTGCAACGCTATTTGCCGTCGCACAACGCTGGAGTGTAAAACCAAAGGAAAGCTCCGACAATTCCGTTGGAAATTGTCAGAGCGTTGCTTGCCACTGAATGGCGTTACACAACGCTAAAGGGAGACAAAAGGAACAACTCTGACAGATTCAACAGAGCGTTGTACAACTCTATATGCCGTCACACAACGCTAACGTTACCCAACGCTGAAAGACGTTGGCTAACGTCTCCAGAGACTTTGCATGTAAAAACAGCACAGCTAACTTGGGATTTTTGTGGCGTCGTGCAACGCTATATGGCGTTGCACGATGGTACTCAGGAAATTTTTCAAGTTTCTTAACTATAGCGTTGTACAACTCTGATTAGCGTTGTACAACGTTGTGAATCAACGTTGCCTAACTCTATATAGCGTTGTGCAACGTTGATTCACAAAAATATGAATTTAGCTGTTCTAGCGTTGTGTAACTCTATCTAGCGTTGTACGACGCTAGGTCACAGAAAACAGGATTTTGCTGGTTTATTGAGCTTTTCGCTATCTAGACCATTTTAAGGATAAACAAGAACTAAAGTATACCTTCTATCCTAGTCTAAACTAGCCTACAAGCTCTCTAATGACTTGATCTTGATCTTTCTTAAAGCTTTTATCCAAGTCCTCATAAATTGTATCTTCTTCCTATAAAACTCAAAGAAGATTGTTAAATGCCAAATGATATTGTTTTGCGATCGACAAACCTAGAGATGTTTAGTACAACAATTAACAAGGAAGATTAATTATCATATAAGATTAGTATGCAAGTTAAGTGATGATTAAGTTCTACAAATCATAGGTAAAGAGTTACCAACTTAATTGCATATGTATATGTTATGGAACATAGTACAGGACTTGACCCAATGAAATAAACATATGGATTGTGTTATGTGTCATTGTTTATTTCGTTATAATTTTGGTTCTAAGTTTGAGATGTTTATCTTTTCCACATGAGGATAGGTTCAATAAATACTGTCTACCGCTGATTCCCGATAAGGGCTGCTATACGGACTTTATTTATGTTCTCTTGAATTGTGCGGGGAAAAGCTAATCATCAAGAAAATCGTATGTCCCTCATTAATTCACTTAGTGAGCGACGATATCTGTTTGGGCCCCTTGATGGAGTTGGATCGTATGCGCGCAACTAAGCGATCAACTCTAGATCAAGAAACGTATAATCTGCAAGAATGACACATTCCTATCTTGGATTATACGATGATATCGTGTGACATAAGAATCAAAATAGGGAAATACATTTATTCTCTTATGCAGGATTTAAATACTGTAGCAGTACACTATTTATGCGAATTGGGAATCATAACGTATTGCTAGATACCGCTTATGATTATTGGAATTAAATAACGATTTAATTTCATGTCCAACTTAGCATAAATCCTCAAAGGGTCACACAAATAGAACTTTAACCATACAGTGCATTATTTATTTATTCGCAACAGTGCGTATTGCGAAAATATGATAGTTTGATTAATTAATTGTATAGCGTTGCGGACCGTTATAATTAATTAAGTCAAAAGGATCATATAGAAATAAATTAATGCATATGCTAATCCCAAATTAATTATTAATGAGTTAATAATTAATTATGTTCAACTCATTTAAATTAATTGAGCTACTGGGTCTTTATTTAATTAGTTAAATAAAAGTTCAATTTGAAGTTAGTTGAAAGAGCAATTAAAAGGTTTGAATTAATGGGCTTTTAACACACTTGGTGTAGCCCACAAAAGCCTCTCTAGGGGCCGGCCATATGAGGGTAAAATAGTCCACAAATAGTTGTGGTAGGTAGGTGTAGAGAGCACTATATAAAGGGGTCAAGTTTTGGGGAAATCCTAGCCTCCACTCCATTCTCTCTCCCTTTTTCCTCTATGGCCGAAATTCACCAAAGGGAGAAAAATTTTCAGAATTTTCTCCATGCTCTCTCTTCTCTCCTCTCCTCTCTAGCTCATGGGTTGAGCACTCCTCTCCACAAATTAAAGTAATTAATTGCTAGATGAGAGAGGAAACCTAGAGGGATTAGCTTGTATCTTCCTCTTGCTAGCACAAGAGTTGAAGATTATGGTTAACCTCCTTGGTGGACTCGAGGCCGATCAACCGACGAAGGAGGAGGCGCATGGAGGCACCCCATCGATTTCTATGCCGTAGGATCGAGCCCCGCGAATACGATTTCGCGGGAGGTATAAATTCCACCTCTTTTCTCTTGTGTCGAATGAGCTTTTGCACTAGATCCTCTCTTGCTCTTTGTTTAATTGGATTAATTAAGGATAATTAGTCACAAAATTAAATTTGAGCAGCTTCCTAACAGTGGAATCAGAGCACATGGTCGTACTTAAGCTATTTTGACACTTAATTAAGAGAAATTGGCTAATTAACGGATTAGTAGATATGATGCGTTTGTTTGCTGTCTGGAAATGGCATTTTCTGTATTGTTTCGCGTTTTTCGCTATGTTAAGTTCTCTGAAAGTTTTTTCCATCTACATAAAAGTTTTTTCCATCTACATGAAAGTTGTAGATCTTTTGGCGTTAGATTCACATTTTTCTGAAATTTTATGGATTTATTGTGAATAAAACGGCGACAGTGCGCAGAACCAGTTTCTGCTCGTACTGTCCTGTTTGAATGGTTTGAAAGATTTATATTTTGAATATAAGTACTAGTGTTCTATGGCTAGAATCAAAGAGGACTTGAAACTCTTTCTGAGCATGTGTAGATTGTTGCATGACTCGGATTAATTTGTGGGTTTTCAAGTATGAAAATGAAGATCTTGTCAGATCCAGTTTATTGAGCAAATCGATTGTTCTAATAAACTGTACCAACTGAGAACTCCTTTAAAAATTCTGTTTAAATGGAGTTGTTATATTTTGAGTTAGGATTCCAGGAAAATTAATTTCATAATTTTTCATGGAAGTTTGGACCTTCAACTAGGTTAAAACATTTCGATCGACAGTCTGTTCCAGTACAGAATTTGTTGATTGTTTAGTATGTAACTCGAATTTTTGAACTGAACTTGGTTGTTTTCTTTTCATGGATGGATAGCCTATAGTCTAAACTAGTTTTTATATGTATATTGTATATATAAAAACTGGATAGAAGGTGGTCTAACAGACCAAATGGTTGAGAGGATAAGCTGAAAATCTCATAACGGTGTTTCGTGCACTTGTAAGAGATTTGTCTTTTTTGATTCTCCCAGATGTTTTAAGATCTCTTCTTGAAATTGTTACTGGTAATCACAACTATGATAAGGAGCTTAAGTAATTTATTTGAGAATTTTTGGAGACAAAAAATTATTGATTTTGTTGGATTCCATTAGTTACGTTTTTTGGTAAATTACTGTTTTTCTAATTATTCAAACTAGTTGAAAACAATTAGAATACTCATTTTTTGATCTCCTTTCAGTTATGGGATGTTGAAAGAACTTTCTAAATGAATTTAAACAAGTTTTGTTGTTTAAAATTGAGAATTTGTACACGGAATTTGCTTATGGCAAACAATACGCAAAGATGCTTGAAAATCGTTAATTGGAAACAAAGTGCTTGTATGTGCTAACTTTGTTTTGTAGGTGGAAAGTGGGTTTAGTATGGCTCATGACTCAATGCCTTGTGGTTGTAAATGAATGCATGTGTGAATGTTTGTAATGCGGCCTTTGGTGCCACAACTATGGATGAGATGCTTATATGTGATTGCTTGTGATTACTATGAATTGTCATAGGTTAGGTATGGGTGTATGCTTACACGACCACCAAACAAGTATCATATGATTTGTTAGTCCCAAAACTAAAAACGAATAAGTGAAATCGCCCTCCTTCTCTCTATCCCCTTCACGCCGATTGTCACTCATGGCGCGGTCCGCCCAAGCGGACGACATGGTTGCCAATTCGGTAGTCGGGGTGCAAATAGCTAAGATTTGCAAGGAGCAAATAGTGAGAGGTTACTTTTCAATGGACCCAACTAGAGTTTGGACATCGGGGCGAAGTTTGTAAATATAATTAGATATTTACAAACCAAGAATCATATGGTCGATATGATTGGTTGGAGAACCTACCTTGTCTAATTAAGTAGGGTGACGTGCCATAGCAGGCTCTACTTGATGAAAACCGGGATCTTGGAAAACCAACTACATTTGGGACATTAAATAAATGTAGTGGGAGTTTTATTTGTTATAAATAAAACAATTGCATAAACTAAATGACCTTAAATTGTTTTTGTTATAGATGTTAAAATTGTTAATTTTGTTGCGATCAATCTTTGAAAATTAACAAACTCGTTTCCAAAAGGTATTTACTTAAAGAAGTAATACCGATTCCTAAGACACGATCTTAGTGAAAAGAAATTTGAGTATGTCAATTCCCAAAACTTTCCTCAAACTACCCGAACGTAGCAACGCGATGATTGATTGATTTTTGGCGAAAAGTTATTCAATAAAGCGTATGGCTAATATCCTCATTTGAAATTTCTAGACCTTTGAACTAGAGAATTCATATGGACTAGATTTAACTCGTACGCTCTTATCCAGTTACTCAAGAAAGTGTTCTTGGAGAAAGTAGATATTAACTCCATCATTTATGATCGAGTATAAAGAGTATGAGTTGACAAAGAGATTCTTCTCTTATAAAAGGATACATGAACATTTCATTGGCTTACAAATCGAAAGATTTAAGTAGCTAATTGATAACTAGAGATATTGATCTCCGATATCAAGGATTATTGATATTGTCATACGATCTCTTTCTAGTATTAAAGGATATGACGTTACCTTTTACGCACACTTGTTGGTGAAAAAGGTAATTGGTTAAGTATTCAAAAAATACTTCACCAAGGTATGAGTTGAAATTTCGAGACTCTCATTTATGACCATACGTCACATTAGATGTTTCATTTGCCGTTTATGGGAGGCATTTGAAAGGTTGTCCGAAATACCATGATTGTGACGATTAGAAATATTCTAATCCTAAAGTGTATTTGTCGTTCAAATTATCTCACTATCTCTAATTTACACTAGTAACTTGATACTAGTTCATATGCTCGCATTTAACGAAATGTGTTAGCAATGAAGAATAAGAGAAATATTGAGAGATATAAAGTAAATTCCGTATATGAAATGACTTATTCGTTTAAGTCATTACCATTGAATACGTAGAGTTATCTTTATTAAGAGTTTGTTTAGGAATTGAAGGTTGCATACCTTAATCCTAACTTCTCGAAACATCTCCATTTCATATTCGATGAAATGGATGATTATGTTTAATAAAAGACAAGTTCTTTTATTCTGGATTTGTTTATATGATTTCATGTATCTTGATTGAATTTGCTTGAAATAGATAAGCAAGTTTTGAATGACAAACAGGATGCGTAAGACTTGACATAAAGTATTTGACTTTCATGTTATATATAACCGCTTAGTCACATACATAAACGAGAATCGCATTACGAGAGTCTCCGTAACGTAGAGCTCGTAATTCAATTCGATTTCAAATCGATTGATATGCGAATCATGTTTGTTAAATGACATAAGCGCCTTTAACCTATGAAGGTTTAAGGACAAGTGAATTAATTAGGACTTATACATATCGATGTATAAAAACCTATAAGTACTTGTGCAATGAAAGGTTGTTGATACTTTACTACTTAACCAACGATCATTGTAGATATTAACATATCTATTTGATAAGGTATAAGTAGAACTTTTTTGACTAGTTCAAAGGAGTTCAAGTGTAAAGTTGAAAGACCGTTCAAGAGAAAGAAAAAGTCTTACAATTAATCATGGTAAATAGTTAAGTCACCTGATTTGAAATATTATCTAAAGAGTATGAAAGTAGTTTCACAACTCGCTCCATGAGGAATAATATGTCCAAGAGTGGAGGTATCGAATAATATTTTGTATAGTTCGATCGATAATAAATCAAATTAACTTATTCGACTCGTATTAGAGAATTATGTTTGAGGACAATATTGTTTACACTAAATGGTGTTCCATCGAAGTCTATTGAGAAAGATATCTTACGAGATTTTGATCTCTAAGTATAATACTTCTCAAGATTTGGTGTTGAGAAGCTTATTTCAAGTATTGTTGACTTGTAAGCTTAAACCAAATAAGACAATGTAAATTTGTAGGATATCTTAAATTAACCGAAAGATACTACTTCTACAAACATGATAAGAACAAAATAGTTGTTGCTAATCATAACGTAATCTTGTAGAATGATATTCTCAAGAAGAAGTAGTGGGAGTAAAGTGAGCATTAAAGGAGTTTATGCGTCACTACAAGAAGTACTCTTATGGGAAACTTGTCACTCCATACATGGTACTTAGTGGGAGTTGAGCAGAACTTCATTCACAAGTTGTTTTGAAAGAAGTTTAATAGTACGCTCCTTCCAATGAGGACTCAACCATCTCACGAGTTGACGATGATTCGAGAAACTCATGGAATATATATGAGGATCAAGAACTCGTTCGACAAATTATTGTGGAAGTAGTTCATGAACCTCAAGTACCAATCCTACAAAAGATCAACAAGAGTTGATTGCCTAAGCCGTTTGGTGCATTGGCTTCATGACATTCTCAAACTTAGCATATGAGAATCCGTTGATAAACAAAGAAACGATGGAACGATCCGATTCCACATATATGGTTTGAATTCATATGATCTTTAAATCAAATCCATGTATAACAATAAGGTATAGACCTTGGTTGATGTTCATGAAGGAGCAATCCATCAAGAACGTTTAGATCTTCAAAAGGAAAGATCGACATGGATAACAAATCGACTATGTACAAAGCGCGGCTTCTTGCTTGTAGCTATGTCTAAGTCGATGGCTAGTTGACTACGTACAAAGCACAACTTCTTGCTTGTGGCTATGTATAAGTCAATAAAGATCATTCTAGCAATAGTTGTATTTCATATATGTTGATATATGGAAAAACACATAAAACCGCCTTCTTCGTATGAATGAAGGAAGATGTTGTGCATTTGACACAAATCAAGGTTTTATTTAATTTCTAAAAACATACGCATGCTTCAAGGATCCATAAATGGATTAAAACGAGTGTTGTGGAGATTGGAATAAAAATTTTTGACAGTGAAGTCAAGGAGTTGAACTTCGTCAAAAGTATATTATATAAACAAGATATTCAGTGGGAACATAATTGTATTACTTGTATTGTTCAAGATAACAATTCATTAATTGGGAATAACATTAAGAAAATGAATATTGTCAAGATCTCTTTGGAGAATGCTTTCTCAAAATGAGAACTTGGGCGAAATCACCTGATCCTAAGAAACAAATCTATGAAGATAGATTATGATGGATGTTAGGTTTGAGCAAATATGAATATGTTGACGAAGTGTTCTAGAAACACGAAAGTTACACTCCAAGAAAGGATGTCTAACTGTACATCACATGGCATGACTTGAGTGTTTAACTCGGTCTATTGCAACTCAATTCAAGAAAGTGCATGAAATTGTTCAAGCATTCTTTCATAATGAGTTTCATTTCGTACGTCATATTTATGCATATGCCCCAATATGTAGTATCCAAAGGATATGACAAACAGTTGTCAAATGGATACAAGAGAGATACATTTGGACGGTAATCAAGCATATCCTCGAGTACCTTATGAGAAAGAGTGATATAATATTTCATCTCTTAAGATGAAAGAAATCTCGTGTAAGTTGTTACACTGATAAAAGTTTTTCAAAGGATTGATATAATCACGATTGAACTACATATTTTGCTTAAAAGGTGGTGTTGTAAGTTTAGAAAGTGTTCTAAATAGAATATTACAACCGTTTCCGTCACCAAAGTAAAATACATAGCAACTTGTGAAGCAATAAAAGAAGTTTATTTTGGATCGAGTTCTTAGTCGAGCTATTATGGTTCTATGCATCTAGAACCACAACTTACTCCTAAAGAACCCAATGTTACATTGGAGATTCAAATATGATCTATAACGATATCACTTGATATCATATGATGATGATCAAGAACATATATATAGTAGTATATATATATAGGGTCGAACAAATTTGGATAGGTTCGCGAACACAGTGAACACTCTAACTTGACCTCTACCTTGAGCAGTATACGAGATGCAATTATGCATCCATACGTGGTAGACGTATGAGTAACTAGCTTTAAGCGTATTATTTATTTTGAGGTCCGAGACATGTATATATGTAGATATATGACATCGTTCTCAATTCTTCGTTGGCTAGAAGTCACTACTGATTGACTCTAGGCCAAGTGGGAGATTGTTGGAGTTATGTCCTAGAAGTCAATAATTTAATGACTTAAATATTAGTTTATGTTATGGATGATATTTTATCCTCTGTTCCTAGGTTTATTATTGACAGATTATTCAGGTTGAGGATCTGAATTGTAGATCTCTGTGGATCATTCTTTAGAATGACAATAATAAATCTAAACGGTCCATAATCTTGATAATTAACAAGGAAGATTAATTATCATATAAGATTAGTATGCAAGTTAAGTGATGATTAAGTTCTACAAATCATAGGTAAGAGTTACCAACTTAATTGCATATGTATATGTTATGGAACATAGTACAGGACTTAACCCAATGAAATAAACATATGAATTGTGTTATGTGTCATTGTTTATTTCGTTATGATTTTGGTTCTAAATTTGAGATGTTTATCTTTTCCACATGAGGATAGGTTCAATAAATACTGTCTACCGCTGATTCCCGATAAGGGCTGCTATACGGACTTTATTTATGTTCTCTTGAATTGTGCGGGGAAAAGCTAATCATCAAGAAAACCGTATGTCCCTCATTAATTCACTTAGTGAGCGACGATATCTGTTTGGGCCCCTTGATGGAGTTGGATCGTATGCGCGCAACTAAGCGATCAACTCTAAATCAAGAAACGTATAATCTGCAAGAATGACACATTCCTATCTTGGATTATACGATGATATCGTGTGACATAAGAATCAAAATAGGAAAATACATTTATTCTCTTATGCAGGATTTAAATACTGTAGCAGTACACTATTTATGCGAATTGGGAATCATAACGTGTTGCTAGATACCGCTTATGATTATTGGAATTAAATAACGATTTAATTCAATGTCCAACTTAGCATAAATCCTCAAAGGGTCACACAAATAGGACTTTAACCATACAGTGCATTATTTATTTATTCGCAACAGTGCGTATTGCGAAAATATGATAGTTTGATTAATTAATTGTATAGCGTTGCGGACCGTTATAATTAATTAAGTCAAAAGGATCATATAGAAATAAATTAATGCATATGCTAATCCCAAATTAATTATTAATGAGTTAATAATTAATTATGTTCAACTCATTTAAATTAATTGAGCTATTGGGTCTTTATTTAATTAGTTAAATAAAAGTCCAATTTGAGGTTAGTTGAAAGAGGAATTAAAAGGTTTGAATTAATGGGCTTTTAACACACTTGGTGTAGCCCACAAAAGCCTCTCTAGGGGCCGGCCATATGAGGGTAAAATAGTCCACAAATAGTTGTGGTAGGTAGGTGTAGAGAGCACTATATAAAGGGGTCAAGTTTTGGGGAAACCCTAGCCTCCACTCCATTCTCTCTCCCTTTTTCCTCTATGGCCGAAATTCACCAAAGGGAGAAAATTTTTCAGAATTTTCTCCATGCTCTCTCTTCTCTCCTCTCCTCTCTAGCTCATGGGTTGAGCACTCCTCTCCACAAATTATAGTAATTAATTGCTAGATGAGAGAGGAAGCCTAGAGGGATTAGCTTGTATCTTCCTCTTGCTAGCACAAGAGTTGAAGATTATGGTTAACCTCCTTGGTGGACTCGAGGCCGATCAACCGACGAAGGAGGAGGCGCATGGAGGCACCCCATCGATTTCTATGCTGTAGGATCGAGCATCGCGAATACGATTTCGCGGGAGGTATAAATTCCACCTCTTTTCTCTTGTGTCGAATGAGCTTTTGCACTAGATCCTCTCTTGCTCTTTGTTTAATTGGATTAATTAAGGGTAATTAGTCACAAAATTAAATTTGAGCAGTTTCCTAACAACAATTTGGGTAAAATTACGGCCTAAAACCATATAAAAATATGTGACATCAGATGTAAACAATTGTTTACTCTATGCAATGTTAACCATTGTTTGTTTAAATCAATGGTTGGATGCTATCAATGGATATAAGTTTACAAACTTTTCACTTTTAATAGAAAAGAAATTTGTAGTTTGAATGGTTGTGCACTCATCAAACTAGAAAGAAATTTATGTCTCGATTAATTATGCACTATGTTTGGAAAGAGAACATAATACATATGGAAAATTTCATTAAAATAATAATAAATATATATATTTTTTAATTTTAGAAATAGAACATTTATATAAAATTTGTTCATCTATCTAATTTACCCATCCATTGAGTGGGTATGGTTTGCTACTTTGCTAGTATATATATATATAGAGAGAGAGAGAAATGCTAATATAAAATTTGGTTTGTAATGAGATTTCAATATATAGATTGGATTAATTTAATTAGATTGATCAATTTGTAAAACTATCGACAAATACGATCGC
This sequence comes from Rhynchospora pubera, assembly GCA_028095005.1. Lineage (NCBI taxonomy): Eukaryota > Viridiplantae > Streptophyta > Magnoliopsida > Poales > Cyperaceae > Rhynchospora > Rhynchospora pubera. Next base: position 13,764 of record JAMFTS010005637.1, read on the forward strand.
AATGTACAAAAGCCTTAATACATCGCGATGCACCATAGCATCTCTCTCCCTCTGTATATATATATATATATATATATATATATATATATATATATATATATATAGAGAGAGAGAGAGAGAGAGAGAGAGAGAGAGAGAAAGAAAAAAAAGCTTTAGCTATAGTTTAACACAATTCACTACTGAATTTATAAGTTTCATTTATAATTATAAAGGGTGCGTTTGGATAGGTGTGGGAAGAAGGGAAGAAGGAAAGAAGTGGGAAGAAGTATTGGGAAGTGTGTAACTTTATGAAGAGTTTGAATTGTTTATAATTTTTTTTCTTCCCATCTTCCTTCTTCCTCTTCTTCTTCTCTCATCCAAACGCACCCAAAGGGAAAAAATGCCCTCGTGAAGTAAAGGGAAAAATGAGGCGGGAAGCATTCTCCAAAACCCGTCAATTGGCGCCATTCTCCCAATCTTCACTAAATTAACTCAGATCGTCTCTCTCTCCGTCCCTTCTCCTCCTCCTCCCAAAAGTTACTTTTAACGCATCAGTAGTTTGGTGATTGGTGACGAGCGATGGGCAGCTCCGATTCTTTTATGGTTTTCCTCCAATCCTCGCTCGAATTAAATTTTGTCGTTACCGTCTCTTCCCATGACGACATTTCTTCGCTAAAGAGTACAATCTCTCTCTCTCTCTTCCTCCCGCTTTCCCATTTGTGCTCTGTGAAATCTCTCATTTAGTCATTTCATTTGCTACTGTTAACTGTTAATGGAAAGTGGAACCAACTATTTCTTCTTGTTAATTTAAATTTTAAACCCATCCTATCCTAGATCGTTTGTTAAATGATGAAATAATTATCATTTTACTTTAAATCTTTCCCTTTTCCCTTTCTTTCGTCATCTTATTTTTTTCCTTGATTATCACAACTCCCAATTTTGTTGCAAAAAGTAAAAGTATTCTATTTTCTTTCTTTTACTTCACTCCAGGGAACTCTTTCTAAAATACCAGATTAATTTTTTAAATTATTATTATTTTGAGCAGAAAAGGCAGAGTCACAGCATCTTCTTTTGTTCCCCAAGAAGGGGAGGATTGTTGCACAGGCTATTAAGGTACCTACCTGAGTTTGCTCTGCCTATCTTTGCCTATCACCGTGTGCATTTTTTATTTTTTTTAAATTTTAATTTTACAAGGGTTCAATTCTTTCCAATGATTCAAACATAGTGGTGACGCCGTCTGACTGACTACTGCTGCAGATAATGCGGGAAGGAATTATGTTCCATCTGTCAGATTCCATGCCTATCAGTTGTTTGACTGACGGGGCTGCAGGGGTCTGCTCCTTGTTCATGGATGCAGTGACCCTCCCTCCCATTCCCAGCCCCATCCCACCTCAAACTCATGTACCATCTCACCAACACCACAACAGCATGCATGGGACCAAGATACTCTCTCCAGGTACAGCCTCACTTGGACTTTCAGAAATACTTCTATTACAATGTCATCTGTTGCTATAGTTTTTGCCGAGTTAATGATAGATACACGTTAATCAATTTCAGGTGGCACATCTGGAGTTAGACATCCAATAGAGGACTCACAAAATCTAGGGGGTAATACGGGTTGTACGTCTCGAGCACCGGAGACGAAGAGGAGATGTTTGCAAGGCTGTGAAAGTATGGATTCAGTTGTTAACGCGATGTTGAGTCAGGGGGTTGATATTTTGGTAGGAGAATATGCTGAAGGGAAAGGAGCGCAGAAGGATTATCCCTCTTCGGACAAGGGCCCGTCTTTTTGTAAGAGCGAGAACAAAATGCAAGATAGCTGCAGCGGTGTCTCTAAGAACAAGACAAATGTTGGTGTGCGTCACAATCACAATCACAATCTCAAGAGAGGTAGGCTCTTCACAAGAACTGTCAGGTAACTAATTCAGGTAATTGCTTCTTAGCTTAGTGGAGGCCTGGCCTAGGTGAAAGGGAAGAACTGAAGCAGTTGAAGTGAAAGTGAAGCCTCTCTCTTCAATCTACCCATAGGCATGTGGCCAAAAATTTAGAAGGATCGATTTCTGGAATTCGTCCATTTTAAACGCTCTTTGGGATTTGTAATTTTAGATTGTCGCCTCCCACCCAAGTATTATAATAAGAACTATAATTAATTTATAACTGGTTGCTTGGGTCAGTCCTTTTTACATAGAGTTTGCGAGTGAGATCACAACAAGTCTTCTTTCATTATTTCAACACACGCAACACAAAGAGGTTTTAGAGGGAATTAGGGGAACCTCTTCTCCCCTCATTGTTTGTGAAGAGTTAAGTGTTGTTGGAAAAAGTGTGTGGAGCCGTTCTCTGCGGATCGCAGGCTGGGCCTGTGGATCGCAGATACTGAACGACCCAGTGGGTCGCAGGCAGGGCCTGCGGGCCGCTGGTACTGGGATCTGAACAGACGTGAACTGTTCAGATCAACTCCTATATATACCCCTCTAAACAGAAACGTCTCTCTGGTTGGTGAAACTGCTATTCTGCATATCCCACACAGAAAGAGAGGAGAGTTTCTGAGAGGGAGGAAGCCATCCGATTGCTTGGAGCAATCGGATCACACACGCTAGTCGAGACCGGCAAGTGGAAGCGTGGAAGGTGACGCCAAGCCCTAACGTGAGGCTGTGGTGTACCGGTTGCGTACGGAGAGAGACAAGGCTGCAGATACGAACTCCGACAAGAGGGTCTAGGCGTTCGATCATTTCCGCTGCGGTATATCTAATTCTCTAAGTTATTCTTATAGGTTAGATATGCATATAGGTTTATACCTAGTTAAACCTTCATTGGTATCAGAGCCATAAGGCTTCTTGTCGAAGTTGTTGGATCTGTTTAAGCCTTAGGTCACTATGGTTTTGGTAGAACAAGATTTGGTTGAAGGATTTACTCAAAACAAACCCTATATCCAATTTTTACGTGTTTTCACGCTGGATCTCGGTAGGAGTTCGTAGCAAAACACTGTAAATGGTCAAACTAGGGTTGAGTAACCATGCTGGTACATAGAAACCATCTGAGGCGTCCCATTTGCGGGAATACCAGATTTAGGGTTTCAGCCCGTCAGAATCAGCGGGCCGCAGGCTGGGCCAGCGGGTCGCAGGATTCTGTAGTGCTGACAGACAACATAAGGTTGTTCTGTATAACTGTCAGACAGATCGCTTACTGGGTCTGCGGGTCGTCTGAATAGAAATTTATGACCAGTCAAATCTGTCATTTTTCCGGTGGGTCGCTGGTATTTTCAGTGGGCCGCTGGTAGTTTCGGCGGACCGCTAATGAGTTCAGCGGGCCGCCAATGAGTTCAGCGGGCCGCCAGACCTGAGACTGACAGTTGAGAATATTGCAACCAGAATCTGATCTGACCAACTTGAGACCTCCCTCTTTGCCCAACATGGTGTTTTAACTATCCTGAAGATAGTTACACGGTCTAATACCTTTCCATAGATGCATATTTGCATAGAGAGTGATGGTAGGTATTTATACCTCTCACTATTGTGGGCATGTTTGAGTAATGACCCGGGGTCATTGACTCGCATGCTTAAGACAGCACAGATGGGTGACTTTGGACCTAAAAGAACTGGGTTTCTTGTCCAATGTCTGAACTTTGCGCCAATCGAGTTGATTGGGAGGGGATACTCTTAGTATATGAGACAGGATTGGTGGCCCTGGTTGTCATCTTTCGGTTGTCATTGCTAGGATGTGTCATCTCTTGGATCGATTCATGGGTTGTGCGGTGAAGTATAACCATATGTTATAACTCTCAAGTTATATCATAATTAATGATGCTAACATGCATACTTGTGCTTTGTCTCTATTTTGTAGAAAGATGTCGGCAAGTAAGAACATAATCGCTGATCTCAATGCTGGAGAGAAATTGACGAGTAATAATTACGATGTGTGGCATCGTAAAGCTCAATTTCTGCTTGAGATGCAGGATTTGTTGGAGCCATTGACAAGGGAACTCACGGAAGCCGAAAGGGCCAATCCAAATAGAAATCGAGCCATTTAGGAGTTCAAGAAAAAGGATCGTGCCGCTCGCATAACGTTGCTGAGTAGCATGTCCAATGATGTACTTCTAAAGTTCGAGAGGTATCGCACCACGAAAGAGTTGTGGGATGCGGTGAAGCTCCAGTATGGTGGTACTTCAACCACTAGGCTGCGCCAACTCACTCTTAGACTTGATGGCTATAAGAAGCGTCCCGAGCATTCAATGCGGGAGCATATCTTAGCCATGTCTAATATGATAAGTGAGCTGACTCAAGCGGGCCATGTCCTATCGGATGAGCAGCAGGTTCAGGCTGTGATCCGCTCTCTACCTCGCTCATGGGAGCATTTGAGAGTTAACCTCACTCACAATGACAACATTCGCACTTTTGACCAAGTGGCGCGTCATGTGGAGTTGGAGGAGGACCGCTTATCGGCCGAGAAGGCTGAAAAGGTTGCTGGAGAGGCAATGATTGCCGCTCAAAGAACTCACAAAGGAAACCGAAGAAAAATTCCGGTTCCAAGAAAGGTGCGGGTGGCACTGGCGTGGCCAATGCAAAGATTGACAAGAAGCGCAACAAGAAGCGCGGAAAGGGAAAGGAGAAGCCCAAGGGGGCTTGCTTCAACTGTGATCAGATTGGACATTTCGCTCGTGATTGCACGAAGCCGAAAAAGGTACTTTCTGGACTGAGCAGTGTTTCTGTCTCAGTATCAGCGGGCCGCTGGTATGATCAGCGGGCCGCTGGTCTCCCCTCTGCTTGTGATTCAGCTTTATATGTGTCCAGTTGCTTTATGCTTACTAATAACAATCATGTTTGGACTGTTGATTCTGCAGCAACTGACCACATAGCTAGGGATCGAGCAGCATTTGTGGACTATCGTCGCATACCGGCAGGAAGCAAACGCATTTACATGGGAAATAATAGTAGTGTTCTCGTACATGGCATTGGCACTTGTGAGCTAATGTTTCGCAATGGACATAAATTAATTCTCCATGATGTGTTGTATGCGCCTGATGTGAGGCGAAGTCTTGTATCTGTTTTAGTTCTTGTCAAAACTGGATTGCGTGTTGTTTTTCTTAATAATTGTGTTGAATTGTATAAGAATTCTGTTTTACTTGGTAATGGATTTCTTGAGAACAATTTCATGATATTAGACACAATTAATGGCTGTTCTTTTTTCTCTTATGATGTTTCTTCTTCCAATGTTAATTCTTATGTGAATGATAACATGTTTATTTGGCATGCTAGACTTTGCCATATTGGGCAAGATAGGATGACTAGATTGGCTAAGATTGGACTTTTGGGTCCCTTAACCAAGGTCTCCTTACCTCATTGTGAGGGTTGTCTAGCGGGTAAAGCTACCCGAAAGCCTTTTAGTAAGGTTGTTCGTGCCACAACTCCTTTGCAGTTGATACACTCGGACATTTGTAGTCCTTTGAGTGTAAGGGCTCGACATGGTGCCTATTATTTCATCACATTCATTGATGACTATACACGTTTTGGTCATGTCTATTTGATCTCCCACAAGTCGGATGCACTGGGTTGCTTCCAAAAGTACTTGGCGATAGTTGAGAATCAACAAAATAGACTTGTCAAAGCTCTTAGGACAGATCGAGGTCGAGAGTACCTCTCGGATCAATTCAAGAGCTTGTGTGATGAAAAGGGAATCGTTCATCAGTTGACAACTCCCTACACGCCTCAACAAAATGGTGTTGCTGAAAGGCGTAATAGGACCTTGTTGGAGATGGTTAGATCTATGATGGCACAAGCAAGTCTACCAATTTCGTATTGGGGAGATGCACTGTTGACCGCCACATATGTTCTAAACCGTGTTCCCTCGAAATCCGTGGCAGCCACTCCTTATGAGTTATGGACTGGACGAAAACCGAATTTGGGTAATCTCCATCCATGGGGTTGTTTGGCTTTTGTCCATGATCCGTCTCACAAACATGGGAAGCTTGGTCCGAGAGGGAGAAAGTGTATCTTCATTAGATACTCTGACACTTCCAAGGGCCACGTGTTTGTTGGAGAGGATCTAAGTGGGACAGTCACGGAAATCGAATCGAGGGATGCGACGTTCCTTGAAAGTGAATTTCCAAAGAGAAGCGAGGTTTCGCAAGAGGAATGGCTATATGAGTCAATTCCTTCCGCAAACGATGGTCCTGATCAGGATGTCGAGGCGAGAGGGGGGAATAAAAGTCCTCCTCAACCTCCTGAGATCAGAACTATTGCGGAAGAGGTAGCTCAGCAAGTCAGAACCTCACAGGCGCCCAGTTTCAGCGGGCCGCAGGCTGGGCCAGCGGGTCGCCGAAACTGGCGAGACTTCCAGGACAGAAATCCTGTCAATCTGCATCCAGATACAGCGGGTCGCTGGTATGACCAGCGGGCCGCTGAACCTGTGACAGATATGCAGACTGAAGAAGTACTTGAACCTCGAAGGTCTGAACGTGAGAAAGTACCTCGCCGACGATTTGAGATCGAAGGGGGAGAAGTGTTCATGACTGCTCTTGATGGATTGGTCATGCCAAGTGAGGATGATAAGCCCAAACGCAAGAAGGCGGTTAAGGCTATCGATCCGGATGAACCAAAGAATGTGCGCGAGGCACTTTCTAGTTCTAAGTCTAAGGAATGGTTGCTGGCTATGCAAGAGGAGATTGATTCAATGGAGAAGAATCAGGTTTGGGACCTAGTTGACTTACCACGAGGTCGCAAGGCTGTTGGGAGCAAATGGGTTCTCAAAGCCAAGCGTAAAAGTGACGGGTCAATTGAGCGTTACAAAGCTCGCTTGGTTGCGAAAGGATTCACCCAAGTAGAGGGAGTGGACTATGAGGAAACCTTCTCACCCGTGGTTAGGTTTGCCTCTATCCGCTTGATCCTAGCAATTGTCGCTGCAATGGATCTAGAATTATATCAAATGGACGTGAAAACTGCATTTCTCAATGGAGAATTGCAAGAGGAGATATATATGGTCCAACCCGATGCATTCGTGGTTGAAGGGAAGGAGCACATGGTGTGCAGACTTCGCCGTTCCATATATGGTCTCAAACAAGCATCACGGCAATGGAACCTCCGATTCCACCAAGCTGTCTTGTCAAACGGCTTTAAGGTGATGGAAGAGGATCATTGCGTATATGTGAAAGGGTCCAATGATTGTTTCTTGATCATGACATTGTATGTTGATGACATATTGCTTGCGGGTAACAACAAGTCGCTGATTAGTTCAACGCAGGCTTGGTTGTCCTCTATGTTTGACATGAAAGATATGGGTGAAGCTAGCTATGTGCTAGGTGTCAAGATAACTCGAGACCGAACCAAGAGGTTTCTCAGTTTATCTCAAGAAACTTATGTGAAAAAGGTTCTTGAACGATATGACATGGATGGATGTCGATCGGTTGACACTCCTATCGATAAGAACACAAGTTTGAGTAGTGACATGGGTCCCAAGACAGATGAAGAAAGAAAGAAAATGGAAAATGTGCAGTACTCTAGCGCAGTTGGAAGCTTGATGTACGCCATGTTGTGTACAAGACCCGATATTTGCTATGCGGTGAGTCTTGTCAGCCGATTTCAGTCGAATCCTGGATTTGCTCATTGGCAAGCAGTCAAGAGGATTCTAAGATATCTCAAGAACACATCGAATTATGTGTTATGTTATCAAGGCAGAAGTCTGGACCTAGTTGGCTATTCGGATGCCGATTGGGCTGGTGACTTGGATGAGCGCAAGTCCACCTCAGGTTTCATCTTTATGCTTGGTAACAGTGTGATCTCTTGGGCTAGTAAAAAGCAAACGTGTGTTGCTTTATCTACCATGGAGGTCGAGTACATTGCATGTTCTGCGGCGACCCAAGAGGCAATATGGCTGAGGCGTTTCCTAAAGGGATTGGGGGTAGTCAAGGTGCCCAACGGACCTGTGACAATTTATTGCGATAGCACGGCTGCTATAGCATTCTCACGAGACCCCAAGTACCATGGAAAAGCAAAACATATTGATACGAGATATCATTTTGTTAGAGACAGACAAACACATCAAAAGATAGTGTTGAAGCACATTTCCACTGATGAAATGGTGGCAGATCCATTCACGAAACCCATCGCAAGGATGCAGTTCCTAAAGCTGATTAGGGTTATGGGTCTGATGTCTGCCAGCGGGTCGCAGACTTGATCAGCGGGTCGCAGACTGGGATGCAGACAGTTGGACAGTTTTTTTGAGATTGTTTCAGAATCGCTTGAGTGGGTCGCTGGCAGGGCCAGCGGGTCGCTGACACTGAGAATTCTGTAACATGTATCTGTTATGTATGTATTTGAACAATTATATTTTATCATAAAATATTGTTGAGACATGTTTATTCATTATTGTTTATGAATTGCTTGTTATTGTTCAATTAAATGTTAGCATATTGGTAGTATGTCATTGAACTTTAAATGTCTCTAACAAAATGATATCTCGTATCAATATGTTTTGCTTTTCCATGGTACTTGGGGTCTCGTGAGAATGCTATAGCAGCCGTGCTATCGCAATAAATTGTCACAGGTCCGTTGGGCACCTTGACTACCCCCAATCCCTTTAGGAAACGCCTCAGCCATATTGCCTCTTGGGTCGCCGCAGAACATGCAATGTACTCGACCTCCATGGTAGATAAAGCAACACACGTTTGCTTTTTACTAGCCCAAGAGATCACACTGTTACCAAGCATAAAGATGAAACCTGAGGTGGACTTGCGCTCATCCAAGTCACCAGCCCAATCGGCATCCGAATAGCCAACTAGGTCCAGACTTCTGCCTTGATAACATAACACATAATTCGATGTGTTCTTGAGATATCTTAGAATCCTCTTGACTGCTTGCCAATGAGAAAATCCAGGATTCGACTGAAATCGGCTGACAAGACTCACCGCATAGCAAATATCGGGTCTTGTACACAACATGGCGTACATCAAGCTTCCAACTGCGCTAGAGTACTGCACATTTTCCATTTTCTTTCTTTCTTCATCTGTCTTGGGACCCATGTCACTACTCAAACTTGTGTTCTTATCGATAGGAGTGTCAACCGATCGACATCCATCCATGTCATATCGTTCAAGAACCTTTTTCACATAAGTTTCTTGAGATAAACTGAGAAACCTCTTGGTTCGGTCTCGAGTTATCTTGACACCTAGCACATAGCTAGCTTCACCCATATCTTTCATGTCAAACATAGAGGACAACCAAGCCTGCGTTGAACTAATCAGCGACTTGTTGTTACCCGCAAGCAATATGTCATCAACATACAATGTCATGATCAAGAAACAATCATTGGACCCTTTCACATATACGCAATGATCCTCTTCCATCACCTTAAAGCCGTTTGACAAGACAGCTTGGTGGAATCGGAGGTTCCATTGCCGTGATGCTTGTTTGAGACCATATATGGAACGGCGAAGTCTGCACACCATGTGCTCCTTCCCTTCAACCACGAATGCATCGGGTTGGACCATATATATCTCCTCTTGCAATTCTCCATTGAGAAATGCAGTTTTCACGTCCATTTGATATAATTCTAGATCCATTGCAGCGACAATTGCTAGGATCAAGCGGATAGAGGCAAACCTAACCACGGGTGAGAAGGTTTCCTCATAGTCCACTCCCTCTACTTGGGTGAATCCTTTCGCAACCAAGCGAGCTTTGTAACGCTCAATTGACCCGTCACTTTTACGCTTGGCTTTGAGAACCCATTTGCTCCCAACAGCCTTGCGACCTCGTGGTAAGTCAACTAGGTCCCAAACCTGATTCTTCTCCATTGAATCAATCTCCTCTTGCATAGCCAGCAACCATTCCTTAGACTTAGAACTAGAAAGTGCCTCGCGCACATTCTTTGGTTCATCCGGATCGATAGCCTTAACCGCCTTCTTGCGTTTGGGCTTATCATCCTCACTTGGCATGACCAATCCATCAAGAGCAGTCATGAACACTTCTCCCCCTTCGATCTCAAATCGTCGGCGAGGTACTTTCTCACGTTCAGACCTTCGAGGTTCAAGTACTTCTTCAGTCTGCATATCTGTCACAGGTTCAGCGGCCCGCTGGTCATACCAGCGACCCGCTGTATCTGGATGCAGATTGACAGGATTTCTGTCCTGGAAGTCTCGCCAGTTTCGGCGACCCGCTGGCCCAGCCTGCGGCCCGCTGAAACTGGGCGCCTGTGAGGTTCTGACTTGCTGAGCTACCTCTTCCGCAATAGTTCTGATCTCAGGAGGTTGAGGAGGACTTTTATTCCCCCCTCTCGCCTCGACATCCTGATCAGGACCATCGTTTGCGGAAGGAATTGACTCATATAGCCATTCCTCTTGCGAAACCTCGCTTCTCTTTGGAAATTCACTTTCAAGGAACGTCGCATCCCTCGATTCGATTTCCGTGACTGTCCCACTTAGATCCTCTCCAACAAACACGTGGCCCTTGGAAGTGTCAGAGTATCTAATGAAGATACACTTTCTCCCTCTCGGACCAAGCTTCCCATGTTTGTGAGACGGATCATGGACAAAAGCCAAACAACCCCATGGATGGAGATTACCCAAATTCGGTTTTCGTCCAGTCCATAACTCATAAGGAGTGGCTGCCACGGATTTCGAGGGAACACGGTTTAGAACATATGTGGCGGTCAACAGTGCATCTCCCCAATACGAAATTGGTAGACTTGCTTGTGCCATCATAGATCTAACCATCTCCAACAAGGTCCTATTACGCCTTTCAGCAACACCATTTTGTTGAGGCGTGTAGGGAGTTGTCAACTGATGAACGATTCCCTTTTCATCACACAAGCTCTTGAATTGATCCGAGAGGTACTCTCGACCTCGATCTGTCCTAAGAGCTTTGACAAGTCTATTTTGTTGATTCTCAACTATCGCCAAGTACTTTTGGAAGCAACCCAGTGCATCCGACTTGTGGGAGATCAAATAGACATGACCAAAACGTGTATAGTCATCAATGAATGTGATGAAATAATAGGCACCATGTCGAGCCCTTACACTCAAAGGACTACAAATGTCCGAGTGTATCAACTGCAAAGGAGTTGTGGCACGAACAACCTTACTAAAAGGCTTTCGGGTAGCTTTACCCGCTAGACAACCCTCACAATGAGGTAAGGAGACCTTGGTTAAGGGACCCAAAAGTCCAATCTTAGCCAATCTAGTCATCCTATCTTGCCCAATATGGCAAAGTCTAGCATGCCAAATAAACATGTTATCATTCACATAAGAATTAACATTGGAAGAAGAAACATCATAAGAGAAAAAAGAACAGCCATTAATTGTGTCTAATATCATGAAATTGTTCTCAAGAAATCCATTACCAAGTAAAACAGAATTCTTATACAATTCAACACAATTATTAAGAAAAACAACACGCAATCCAGTTTTGACAAGAACTAAAACAGATACAAGACTTCGCCTCACATCAGGCGCATACAACACATCATGGAGAATTAATTTATGTCCATTGCGAAACATTAGCTCACAAGTGCCAATGCCATGTACGAGAACACTACTATTATTTCCCATGTAAATGCGTTTGCTTCCTGCCGGTATGCGACGATAGTCCACAAATGCTGCTCGATCCCTAGCTATGTGGTCAGTTGCTGCAGAATCAACAGTCCAAACATGATTGTTATTAGTAAGCATAAAGCAACTGGACACATATAAAGCTGAATCACAAGCAGAGGGGAGACCAGCGGCCCGCTGATCATACCAGCGGCCCGCTGATACTGAGACAGAAACACTGCTCAGTCCAGAAAGTACCTTTTTCGGCTTCGTGCAATCACGAGCGAAATGTCCAATCTGATCACAGTTGAAGCAAGCCCCCTTGGGCTTCTCCTTTCCCTTTCCGCGCTTCTTGTTGCGCTTCTTGTCAATCTTTGCATTGGCCACGCCAGTGCCACCCGCACCTTTCTTGGAACCGGAATTTTTCTTCGGTTTCCTTTGTGAGTTCTTTGAGGCGGCAATCATTGCCTCTCCAGGAACCTTTTCAGCCTTCTCGGCCGATAAGCGGTCCTCCTCCAACTCCACATGACGCGCCACTTGGTCAAAAGTGCGAATGTTGTCATTGTGAGTGAGGTTAACTCTCAAATGCTCCCATGAGCGAGGTAGAGAGCGGATCACAGCCTGAACCTGCTGCTCATCCGATAGGACATGGCCCGCTTGAGTCAGCTCACTTATCATATTAGACATGGCTAAGATATGCTCCCGCATTGAATGCTCGGGACGCTTCTTATAGCCATCAAGTCTAAGAGTGAGTTGGCGCAGCCTAGTGGTTGAAGTACCACCATACTGGAGCTTCACCGCATCCCACAACTCTTTCGTGGTGCGATACCTCTCGAACTTTAGAAGTACATCATTGGACATGCTACTCAGCAACGTTATGCGAGCGGCACGATCCTTTTTCTTGAACTCCTAAATGGCTCGATTTCTATTTGGATTGGCCCTTTCGGCTTCCGTGAGTTCCCTTGTCAATGGCTCCAACAAATCCTGCATCTCAAGCAGAAATTGAGCTTTACGATGCCACACATCGTAATTATTACTCGTCAATTTCTCTCCAGCATTGAGATCAGCGATTATGTTCTTACTTGCCGACATCTTTCTACAAAATAGAGACAAAGCACAAGTATGCATGTTAGCATCATTAATTATGATATAACTTGAGAGTTATAACATATGGTT